>JAJOOO010080003.1:0-15556 GCA_029582685.1 Solanum piurae
ACATATTCAATATCATCATAAGAAATCAACATCATACTCCACATGCTTCATCACGTAGTTGGTCCTCTCACAGAACCCAAACCCAAACTGTTAGCATGCCGAAACGTGGCAATCCGATCCAAAGTTAGCATGTCGGCATGTGGCAATCCGATCCAAAGTTAGTATGTCGGAACGTGGCAATCTGATCCAAAGTTAGCATGCCGTAACGTGGCAATCCGATCCAAAGTTAGCATGCCGAAACGTGGCAATCCGATCCAAAGTTAGCATGCCGAAACGTGGCAATCCGATCCTAATCATACATCACAATCACAAGAACATATCAAGATCACACATTCAAGTCATGATTTCATTTTTAACATTTATGATCAATATTGCAACATGCATACATACACAAGTATCACAATGAAGATAGAACAAGTATATATCACACAATCATAGAATCACAACTATCACCTACCTCGAAACAAGCTTGGAACCCTAAGAAACTTGATCCTTCCACTTTCGGATTCGTTTCGCTTGTTCTTGGTTTACAAACAATCAACAATATACGACAATCAATAATTAAATCACTAATTTCCTAGAATTTTAACAAATTCATGAACCCTAGGTCAAACCCATGACCCCAACTAGCCAAACTAGGGTTGTTTCCACCATGAATTCTATCAAGAAACCCTTACCTATCAACATTGACCCATTCTAAAACGTTCTACGGATCGAAAAGTGAAAATGGGGAGTGCAAAACTTACCTTTAGCCTTAAGAATGGTGGAAAATGAGTTGAAATTGCCCAAGGGTCGTTCCTTAGCTCTAAAAGTCGAAAAGTGCCAAATAAGGTAGTTTAAGGATTTTATTTACGAATTAAAAATCCGTCATCCCGCTACAACGACATCCATCCAGCTGTAGCGGCACCAATCCCGCTGCAGCGGCACTTTTTGAACCAGTGAGCTCCGTCTTGAAAAAATCCCAAAATCTTATAAATCAATCCCCATCTCGTCCGCTACAGCGGCACCCATCCCATTGTAGCGGCGTCGCTGCAGCGGCAGGAAGCGAGGCAGTGAGCTCCTTAAAGGAGTTTCAATTCCCCCCTTTCACAACACACTCTTAACCCACTACGCTCAGAAAATATCATTAACGCTACGATTGATTCTCGTAGATCTATTTATCCAAATTCAATTCCGTAAAGTCGTACGGGTTCCTTAACGAGTTATCTAACCGATTATGTAATCAAATTCCTATTGACTCCACCCGATTGTTACCATATTTCTCCACACCTTGATGACTCTGATTTCATCCAAATCTGGATTAGGCTAGAATTTCAAGTTACTACCAAAAGTTTTATGGCTCCAATTCTTTCTTCATTGACTTTTCCCTAACGACGGAATCAGATCGTTACAATTACATAAGTGTTTAGTGGTGAATTTTGAAATATAAATAGAGGAGTGCGATTACAATTTTTTAGTGGAATGATTTGTAATTTATTATGGTAAGAATAATTCAAATTAATTATTTGGAATTATTTCCATAATAGGAAGCCTCAGTAATAAATTATGTGGTCCCTCCAGTGCCCAAGTTAACTAGAACTCAGAATCCTATTTTCTAGTAGAAGAATGAAAAGTAACGTGTATATTTCTTCCAAGAAAGAAACGTGAGTTTTGGGTTTTCTTGAAGAAAAAGGATTTATACTTTCTTCTCCTCTTTGGACTAGGAAGACATCTCTAAGTAGGGATTCTTTTAACCTAGAAAGATAATTTCAGTATTCTATACAATACTTGCCCACCCAAGTATTGAGAGAGTTCAATTGTTAATTGGGATCACTGTAGAAGACCGTAGAGCTGGAGTTGGATTTGCTTCAAGATATCTGCACACGCTTCAAGAGGTAATCCTGAGTTAATTTTCAGCATACTTTGTATGTGATACGTATTTGTGATTGTTGTCTATATTCATGCAAGATGTATGATTCTGGAATGCTTCTGTTGTGTATGCTATTTTCTAACAAAATATGCCAATGACATTTGTTTCCAATGTCATGCAATAAGCTCTCCCCTTTGAAAGGTTATCAATCGGTGACAATAGGGGTATCAATGATACGGTTCGATTGGTTATTCTTTAAAAATTATATCATCTTAGTTTTTTTTTTGGGTATTTTATAATATATCAAAATTAGACTTTTTAAAACCATCTCAATCATATTGGTTTCTCTTCGATATCGCTTCGGTTCGGTTAATTTTTTATTTTACTTTTACTTTTAAAATATCACCTCAAAATATACTACTATTAATATATTTCTTTCACAAATATGTTCTTGAAGAAGCACTTTAATTCTTTACCAAAAAGACAATAATGTAAAACTTTGTAGCCGTATTGTTTGATCTTAAATATTTAATAAGAGTGTTTGGATATGTTTTGTTGTATTGTTTGATAGAGTATCTGTAGACACGTAATTTTTTACCGAACTTAAGGTATTACACCATTTTTAGTACATAAATATTGCTTTTATATATAAATTAAATATTTTATTTTTCATCGTATTTGTGTATGTTGTTTTAAAAGATTGGAAAACTACAAAAAATATATGTTTTCTTTTAATTTAAATTTTTATAAATAAGCTAGTATTTATTAATTATATTTTTAGACTAGCTATTTGACTTTTCTTATATTTTATTAGTTCAATATAATTAGTTAATATTTTTATTTTTTTTATAATTAATATTATCATTATTATAATTTTTATATATATATTTAATTTATAAAAAAAAATGTAAACTTATCTTACCACTACCCTCACCCCATTATCACATTTACACTTCCCATTCCCCACTCACCCACAATCCACCTACACTACACTCCCCTCAACCCCTACACCACTACACACCCCTATTACTATACACAAATATACTATATCACAATGCAGATCAACAAAGAGGGATCAGCAGAGACACGAAAAAAAGGAAAATAAAAGAAAAAGGAGGACTTTCTGAAAACAAAACAATGAAAAAAGAGAAGGAAAAAAACCCATCTGCACATTTTCCTTTTCCTTCACACAAACACACACAAACTACATATATACGTACTAGATTATATCCCCAGAAAACATAACAAAAACACCAAAAAATCCATTCTGCACAACACCACAAAAAACACAACAGAAAGAAAAAGAAAAATCAACAAAAATACAACACACATCCACACAAAAAAAAGGATTTGTGAGCGTTTTAATCGAGCTTCGATCAAGGTTTTGGTGGTACTTATTTTCTTCATTTGAGGTATAACTTTGCCTTAAATTTTTAATTTATTTTATGAAATCTGATGTAATTATATGATAAATTTTGTTACACTTTTATTTTATTTATAATTTGATTGAAATGAAGAATGTGTGTTAAGTGTGATATTGTTATTTTTAAACAAATGAAAGTAGCTTTATTTGGTGATTATTTTTTATTATTTTTTTATTCATTACTTGTGATCTCTTAAAAATAAATGGGTCATGGTGTTGTTCTTGTCTTGATTTAGATGTCAATAATGATATAGTAGGAATTTTTTTGGCTCAAACAATTATTGTTGTTTTATTTATCAAACAAAGAATGAGATTTATTTTAGCAATTCGTCATTATTTTGTTGGATTAATAAGAAATTATAACATGCATATGCCTAATTTTGTCATTAACTTTAAGATTAAAAATAAAAATATAATATGTGTAGGCTTAATTTTAACATTAACTTTAAGAGTAAATAAAAATAAAAGGATACAAAATAATCCAAAATTTTATATTGTATCCTAGAAGTTTAGATTTATTTGATTTTATTTAGTATTTTTCTTATAACATTAGATGGGTATTAGGCATGTTAAAAAATATTTGTTTCAATTAAGAATGTGGTCACACATCTTTTTTGAAACACTTAAAAGAAATTCAAGGATGTGGTAACACACCTTGGTAAAATTATTCTAATAAATATTTTATTTAATTGAAATCAAGATGTGAGACATAGAATATTAGGTAACACACTCGAGATAACAAATCAGTTATGCTTCGAAGCTATTAATATTGAAACCAAGAATGCAGTTACGCATCTAGGTTGAGACCAAATAAAAGTTCAACAATAAAAATGTGAATAAGTGATGGCCTGAAAATAATATATCCAAAAATATTTTAAGTCAAGAATAAGTCAATAAAAGCGACCGTGCTAGAACCACGGGACTCGAGGTGACTTGGAACACCATAACTCAATTCCAAGTGGCAACTGGAAAAAAAAATCTCTAAATCAATAACGTCACTTAAATTGGAAAAACCCTACCGCAGTGCGCGAAAAGAGGTGTGGCATTATCTATTACGGTATCTCTTAATTTTCATTTTCCACCTAATTAAGTAAGAGTCAATTAAAGAGAAAAGACTAAAAGTAGTCAAGTCACCAGAGGCCTAGGACCTAAGTTATATTTATATTTGAAAAATGTTATAAAATATATTTATACATTAAATTTAACATGTTAATACATAAAATACATTTGCATACATGTAAGGTTATTCGATTCGGTTAAAAAAAATTTAATTTTATTCATAAATTAAAAAGACCGTCCCAATTATTCAGAATGATTATACACTTAAATAAAAATCTATAATTTTATAAAATCAATTTTATTCTATTATATTCAATCAATTCAATTAATTTTTCATATTCTTTTGAGAGTCAACATGACAGAATAGTGTGACATAAAATGACCACTCCATGCATGTGTGGCCCTTGTTAATTAAGTTCAGTAATTGTTATTGTCCCAACCAGACACAAGAACAAAAGAGTACAACCAAAACATAAAAAAAAAAAAATCTAGTGAAATGTCTCATAGGATTAATTATTAGTATTTTATTTCACACGAAATATGTTTCGCAATTATAATTCTTATGTCACGTATTAACTAGCAAAGACCTTTGAATACTTATTTTCTTTTCTTCTTTTTTTCATTGTTGATACATCAAGTGCAAGAAATATCGTCGAATTTAAGAATTTTTTTCGAGAGAATCTTCGCTAAAAAAACACCTCTAAATTATTATAAAATCAAGTTGGGGGTATTTTGGTAATCCCTTGACGTTGTAATTCATTCAACACACTGTCAATTGATGGAGGTTTCAGTCCTATGGGAAGTGGCAATTGTGGCTTTGCTAAAACATCTTCAATAGCTGCATCTATGCTCTCGTTTGACTGTTAACAACATCAAGATAATATATCAGAAATCGGGGAAAAATTAATTTATCAAAAAATTATATTGTATATAAGAGGTTAATTTTTTTAATTGTATATATAGTAGATGATGAAATTTCTTAGTAAAAAATTTGACTCAAAAAAAGAAGGAAAGATTTTACAAGGCGTAATACGTGAACACACGCTAGCTAGTAAGTAGACATTCCAACATTGAGAGTGTAGTATATCTAGACACCTCAATTTGATCTCAACTGACAATTAAACGCTCTAACTTATTTCTACTGTGTCTTACGAATACTCGACGCTATTGTGACACATGAATTTTGAAGATGTACGTCTAGATGATCATTTTATACATTGAAGTTGTTCAACTGACACAATAAAACTAAGTTAAAATGTCTAAATATGCATACTCATAGTTATTTGCTAATTAAGGTTAAACTGAAAGGTCTGTTAACATACATATATGACTTTTTAAAACTTATGATATGAAATGAGTCATAAAATATTTATGTGATGATAAATCACGGAAGAGAAAGAAGGCTCACGGGATGCAAATCAGAGGAAATTGTGTCAACTCTGATGATGGGAGGGGGTGGTGGGATGCCTGGGACCATAAGAGGTGCTGCAAATCTCTGCATCAAATTATTTTGTCTATATCAGTCAAAAAATAATAATTTAAAAACAAATTTTATATTATTAAATCACATTTATTTATATTTATTATAAAATAAAAATGAATTTAAGTTTCGGCTCAAGTTTTAAATAAGTTTTTTTTTTCAAATTACATAATCAAACGTCTACTAAATATTAACAATAATTATTCGATTGAATAGTTACCGTGGGTGCTATTGGCGCAGGAAAACAAGAAGTTCCTGGTGCAAGAGAATTTGATACCTACAAAATATATATTTGAAATTTATAATCTAAAATAAATTATAATATTTTTTTATCAAATAAATATAAAGTATATTATATTTAAAATCATAATATTTTTAAAAAAAATCTTATAACCATACAAATGTTAAACACGTTATATGATCAATCACAAAATTTAAAATCCTATTTTTTTTTTAGAACTTTATATCGAGTCAAATTAAAATTGAGTAAATCGGAAAAGTAAAAAAAAACTCACCCTTTGATAATGTGGATGCCAAAAAGAATTATTTACATGTGGATGCCCCCAAACATGTAAGGGTCTAATATGATGAGCCATGGGTGGAAAACCCATGGTTGGTGGTGCAGGCCATGGGTTCATCAAAATTCTCTTTCCTCCGCCTCCGACCGTGGCGGTTCCGCTGTACATTTGCTTCCTATGGCTCAAGCTTGCCGCTTCAGCTTCTCTCGCTAGTAAATGTTTTCGATGAGCTCGATATTTCTTCACATATATAACAAGAATTTAAATTACATATAGTAAATGTGTGAACAATTCTTAGATTATCAGGTCAATATAACTTGTGGCTGATTTTTTTTCTTTCATGTTATCATATTAGGCTTATTTTGAAGATTTATTGTACCTGACCTTAATTTAATAATATATACGTATATAAAAAAATTGTAACTCATACAATAAAATTTAAATGAGATACTCCCCCTCTTAATTTGAATTGTTACAAAGTTGAAAAATATTTTAAATATTTTCAAATTGTATGAGCTTAAATATCAAGAGTACTATTTAAATTATATTGCATAAGTATGTCATCTGCTTTTATTCTAGTATTAATGACAGAAAGGTAAAACAAAAATTGAAACATATTTATTTTTTATAAAAAGAGTAAAATATAAATTTTAAATTCGTTTTAATCAAAACTAATTGAATTATATTTTTTTTCTTGATGTCCGGTATTCACATTGATTCTAATTCTTGCCGAAACTCTCATATTGGGGAGAGCGCTCCCAACATGCTAGATGACGATATTCGAATTTCAAGAGTAAAACAAGTAAAGTTATTTATATGTCTTTAAAATATTTTAAATTATTAATTATTGTAATTGTATAGCACTTTTTACATAGTTTATAGATACATAAATTTCGTTCTGAAAAAATGAAAAGTATCATATATACTGAATATGGCGAGTAACTCCATATCCAAAACTCAAACCCAACGTCTCGAATTAAGGATAAAACTTACTTGAAGATGGCTAGCAATGTTATGTCTAGTGAGACCATGAGTAGACATAAGCTCCAAAATTCTTGATGGGACTGCCTTATCAACACCTAATTTCTCTATTGCTTTTACAAATTTCCTATGTAGCTCTGGAGTCCAATCCACCTTCACATAATTCAAGAAATTAAACTTCCATTTTATAAAAAAATAAAAATTAAAGAACAAACAAACAAACAAATAAATAAATAAATAAATAAAACATTAATCTATAACTTATCCATTAAAAAATCACTATTTTGTCATATTAGCATATATAGAGAACTAAATCGATGATGACTTATGATGTTTACTTTGCATGAATAACATTACAAGTTTATTAAAGTTATATTATCATTACTATAAATAAACTTTTATATCATTAGACCATTCAAAGAGTGGTCAAATAAATCTGTAATCATAAAAGATAAAAGACAAATTATTATCTTCTACATGAGAGGTAATCATTAAGTCACTTAAAAAGGATATCGACGAATAATACTCCCTGGTTCTTAACATATGAAATTTGTAATCTTTAACTATGTCTAGAATAGGTAACAGAAATATGATGGTGCAAAAATTTCTTACGTTAACGATGAATATAACTTACCTTTACTTTCCTCTTTCCTTGAGGATTTTTGATTTGGCTAGATGATTTTTTGACTTCTTTTGACTTGGATTTCATATTTCCATGAGTAGCAGATTCTTCACAACTAATAACTGAAAATTCACCAAAAATTTCGAAATCTGGCAGCAAATCTCCATCCTTGATTTCATCGAAAAGGTCATCGAAATCGATGGTGTCGATTAAATTCCCATGGGGAAAATCTTGGAATAAATCATAATTTTCCCTTTCATTTTTGTAGCTCAATGATGAAGATAGACCAAGCATTATTTCAAATACTATAAGTATAATTAACCTTCAAGAAAATAAAATGTAAGATTAATTAGTAATATTAAAAGTAAGATAAGATTACATGCTATAACAAGTCACTAGCTAAAAGGTAAGCTTCTTAAAAATATGAGAGTTCATGTGATGTGAAAATAAGATAGAGACATAGAGTCACTCAATTGTCCTCATCGATTCGTAATGTTGAGAATAAGACAAATTACTTGTTATAACATATAATCAACTCATTCAAAAAACATCGACAGACAAGCCTCCTCGTAATATGAGATTTGTAATTTTGAAAATAAGATAGATTATCTGCTCTATGTCAGTCAAATATTGGTAGATAAGTCCCTCGTTAAACTCTCAAATTTGTAATGTTGAAAATAAGATAAATTACCTAGCTACTACAACAGATAATCAACTCATTCAAAGAACATCGACATGTAAGCTTCCTCATAATATGAGATTTGTAATTTCAAAAATAAGTTAGATTACTTGCTATAACTCACTCCTTAAAACTCTCAAATTTGTAATGTTGAAAATAAGACAAATTATTTGCTACAACATATAATTAATTCAAAAAACATCGACAAGTAAGCTTCCTCATAATATGAGATTTGTAATTTCGGAAATAAGATAGATTACCTACTATAACTCACTCAAATATCGATAGATAAGTCTTCTTAAACTCAAAAATTTGTAATATTGAAAATAAGACAAATTACCTGCTATAACAGACAATTAATTCACTCAAAGATATCGACAAATAAGCCTTCTTAAAATATAAGATTTGTAATCTTAAAAATATAGAACGACCCAATTCAACCTATCTTGATGAATATAGGATGAAGAATTTGGTGACATTAAAAGAGAGAAAATATAAGTTTTGGATTGGAACTTAAATTGAAATTAATTCTTTCTTGTTTCATTTTTTTTTTGTTGGGAGTAATATATAAGGTTGAAATATTTAATTTCCACCACAACTTGTATAAGAGGTCTGTGTGTCTGATTTTTGTTTTTTTGTCTTTGTTTTTGGCTTGTTCTTGAATTAAATATAAAATATTTAAAGGTTTTGTGGATGGCCTTTTTTTGAATATATAAAAAAATCTATTACTGTACAAGAGTTTGTGAGCTGTTTTATGAGTAGTTTTTTTTTTTTTTTGTTCATATGATTAAGATGAGAACAAAAGGGGTGTAGGTTTCAAGTTGATCTCAATATATGTTATTAGGTTGCGGTGAAATAATTAAAATATATATTTTTTATCTTTTAAATCATAAGTTTTAAGTTCGAGTGCTAGAAATAAAATGTTTCAAAAGAATTAACATAAATAATAGTAAAAATGATCACTAAATATTTTCAGCTATTTATGGAAAAATTCATGATAAGGTTACCCTCTTCATTTCTTTAATAATAGAGTTGGTAAGAGACGAATAAAATTTCCTTAAGCAAAATAAAATATATATATTTTACTATTCATAAGGTTAGTTTTATCATTTCAATGTTTTTAATTTATTTATTATTTATATTTGCATTTTCATTTCAGAATGTATATCTATTCTATCATAAAAAATAATAATACTATATAGATTATGCGTAATTTATGTAGGTATTATTTACGACAAAAGGAAAAAAAGTATATAAAGTTTATAAATTATTGTTTGTTTTTTTAAAATGGAAACTTAAATCTTAACAAACTCAAATTAAAGTTCCAAATCACGCTTTCTATTGAGTCATTTTCTTAGCATTTAAGAGGTTAGCACAAAATACATAAATTTCATATATTTGGGGCTAATTATATCATATCTCAAAAGTTTTTCCAATTACAAAAATCTCAGATTTTTCATTAGACTCGGATACATTCATTGGTTGTCCAATACATTACAAATGATATATTACTTAATGGAAGGGATGTATCCGAGATAAACTAGGGATATATCCGAGAGGGGATAAAGATGTATCTAAAAGAGATTTTTACAATTTTTTTAAAATGATAGAAATTTTAGAGATTATGATATCTTAAGTTGTGTATTTATGTAATTTTTCCATACAAGTTACCCTTTGAAAAAAAATTGATTCGAGTCATTCATATGGATCGATTCAAAATCATATCAAATAAACATATATAATTTGTTATATTTTATATTTAAACATTTATCGTTGTGTTACTTTACCATTTCATGATAAAAGATATATAGGATTTTTCTAAATTGTTGTGTCACTTCACCACGTTGAAATTATACAAAAATAGATATAACAATTAAGACACTTCAAAAACAGTTGTGTCATTTCACAATCTTAAAAAAGAAATAAACAAAATGATTAGAACTCCCCTAAAATTGTTATGTCAATTCACAATATTTAGAAGAAAAAACAAACACAATATTTAGGACTCTTCTAATTAATTGTTCTGTCAAATTATCATGTTAACAAGGAATTAGTTAATGAAACTCTTCACTAATCTTCTCCACACACGTAGCTATAAAAAATAATAAAGTACTTCATCTTTAATGATTGTAATTGGAAAAAAGTTATTTTGTATCAATATGAGTTGTAGTGTAAGTGTAGTGGTCGGCTGCTTAGCCTTTAATCAGAGGTTTCGAATTGTCATGATTATGTAGAAAATCTTGTTGAGAGCGCTACTCTCGAATGAGCCCTGGAGTGCGCGATTCAGATTTAATCGACACGCTAATATGGACTTTGAACACCTGGTGGGAAACCAAAAAAAATATATTTTGTATTATGTTCTTAAAGTACATTTCTTTTAAGATAATCATTTCTTAATATGTATGTATTATTCATTATTTTATTTTATTTTCATTTAGACCATTAGGTAATTTACTAAAAAATTTAGGGAAAAGGATAGAAAATATCTCTCAATTTTCATTTATTAGTTAAGTTTATCCTTAGTTATACTATCCAGTTGTTTATACTTCCGCCATTATCAAGCTTAGCAAATTACCCCTTAATTGGACGGTTACACCCAAATCTATGAAAATTATTCGATTTGAATTAAACTAACTCGATTCACTATTTAATCTAAACCCGACCCACTAAACTAAACAAATTCATACTCAATGACATCACCACTATTCATAGCTTCATAAATATATTTGAAGGGCTCAAAATTTATTACATTTATCAAATTGACGTGGCAACCTAAATAAAATAAAATAAAAGCATGGTTAAATTATACTTCATGTGAAAAAAAGTTAAGAGGGTGTATGGATCGATTTTTAAAAAAATAGTTGATAAGCTAAAAAAACAAAATACCCCTTTTATGACTTTTAATTTATTTTTAGGATAAACTACCTTATTAGACATACATCACTATTGTATATACTAATATTATCTTTACTTTCAAACAATTACATATATTACCACTTTTAGTATTTTATATCATATATTAATATATTATTTGAAGATACAATTAGATACCCACATCCCTTAAAATTAGGATTTATTAATTATCTGTTTAATTAACTCTTTCACTCCAAATCAACCACTATCTCTTAATTCTCCCCCACCCCCATATTTATCACTCAATTATGTTCAAGAATTTCACCGTACAATTTCATTCCAACAATAACTAATCTACTCTCTTCTTCTCAAGATATCATCATCATGGCCGACAAATTCTCCTGAACTCAAATATTATTATGTATTGTTCATTTATAACGAGAACAAATCAAAGTAACTGCTACAGAGAAAACTTTCAATTCAGAGTGGGTCTTGATTGTTTGTCCCCAAAAGAAATGGATCTTAGTTTTGATTATGTTATGCCACAACGCAAAAGGATCAAAGGGAGTATTGTAGAGAGTTTTTGTTTGTTGGTGTTCTTCTAAGGCTTTCTTTTGTTACCGTAACATGGATGTGGTAGTACCAATATTACTTTGATATAGCCCTTGAAACATGTGTATCCAATAAGTAGTAATCTTAATTAAGATCTGAGTTGTATTTTTAGTAATGGGGTATCTGAACATGTATATGTATCCATCATTAAATTTCGGATGCATGATTTTTAACAACACGATGATGTTAATGATACGATAGTTACTCTACAGTCGTGATTTGTTCCTAAATTCATGTGTTTCAACTACATTTTATATTTAGATACACATAATTAAATGTATATGCTTATTATGTATTCGAGATACATGTTTTTAGATATAACGTATGAAATTTAGATACACATAATTAGATGTATATGCTTCTTCTTTTTGTATATTTCATATTTAGATACACATAATTAGATGTATATATATGTTATTAGTAGGGGTGTACATAGGTCGGTTTGATTTGGTTTTTCATTAAAAAAAATCTGAACCAATTATGTTGGTTTATTAAATCTAAAAATCAAATCAAACCACATAAACTCGGTTTTTTCGGTTTCGGTTTTAGTCGGTTCTTTCATTTTATTTTATTTTTCGGTTTTTTACAACTATACGGTATTTGAAAAAGAGATCAAATATATTTTCACTTACCTGTGTGATAAGCTAAACTTAAAAAATGTTAAATGAATAGAAATTTTCAAAAAGACCGTAAAATTCACATGAGTACAATTTATTTTTCCTGAAATATCAATGTTCATTATGTTAAATTAATAAGATTAAAGGATACAGTCAAACTGAATACAAAACAAAATATTTACAAAGTAAATTGTTAACTTCAAATTTGAAAAACTATAACAATATAATTGTAACTTAAGATCTTAATACAAAATAAAATATTTACTAATTTTACAAGCCCAAATTTGAAATAAAATATATAAACATTGAAAACTATAAACTAACTAAAAATATATTAACAAAGTAGATTATAAATAATATTTTTTATCTATAAATAAAATAAAATTATATCTATAATATTTACAAAATTTTACATGCCTAAATTTGAAATAAAATATATAAACATTGAAAACTATAAACTAACTAAAAATATATTAACAAAGTTGATTATAAATAATATTTTTTATCTATAAATAAAATTAAATTATATATATATTATGTCAGTTTGGTTTGGGTTCGGTTTGACTTTTTTTCTTTTAATACCAAACCAAACCAAGAATGGTTGGGTTTTTTTCAACCGCCAAACCAACCAAACCAAACCACAAATCGTTTTTTTTCCGGTTTGATTTGGTTCGTCGATTCGATTTGACATTACGGTTTGACTTGTACACCCCTACTTACTATGTATTCGAGATACATGTTTTTGGATATAACATATGCAATTGATACTTGATACATCAAATTAATACTAGATACATATAAAAGATACATAAAATTAATATTAGATATATATATAAATAGATACATAAAATTAATACTAGATACGTATAACAAATACATGAAATTAATGCTAGATACTTCTATGATACATATGAGTGTACTTGTATGACACTCATGTATCTAAGTGTTTAGTTTGTTGGATACATCATATATTGATAATAGATACATCAAATTAATGAATTTTAATATTTTAAGAGTAATAATTTGAAATTAATCAAATTACATTACCAATATATACATGTTTTTATCTTATATTAATAATATTAATGAATTTACTATTTCAAAGAATAATAAAATGAAATTAATTATCTATATATTTTGAAAGTCCTCAATTACTCCTCTAATTAAGGAAATCAGTTACAACCAATTAATTTAAATAAATAAATTTTGTATCTCAATTTTAAAATTCGGCAGATACATGTATCTCATGTATTCAGACTCACATATCTTAAGCATGAAATATAGTAGATGAAGTAATATTTGAAACTATTAGGAATCTTAGTAATTAAGACCCAAACTAGTGGGATTTATGTAGTTTGCCCTTATTGTTATACGTTTTTCGGCCTAAAAATAAGCACTTAAGGAATTTTTGTTTTAATCTTTTCCAAACAACGCAAAAAGAAAGAAAAAAACTTTAAAAATCAAAATACTTAAAACAACTCAATCCTATTAATTAGCGTAAAGGGCTATGAATTACCAAAAAGAATTTGAAAGTATCATGATTTATTGGAAACATACTTTAGTATATAAACTACTCACTCAATTTTAATTTGTTTGTATTATTTTTTTATCGATTTGCAAAGGAATTTTTTTTTTTTAACTCTTTAGTATCAACTATTTATATGAAATTTTTAATACCTTACAATTAAAGATCATTTTAGTATATTAAACATATCTATAATTTTAAAAAAAAAATTAAAAAAATTATTTAAAAAAAAACTACGTGTCATATTAAAACCACTGCTAAATTCAAATGAAAGGAACAACAAATAGCACATACAATGACATATTTGAATATTAACAAGATAGCTACATTCTTCTTTTGGTTGACAAGCTAACAAGATAGTTACAATGTAACTAAGTACTATTTAATTTTTCATAATTTAACGACATTTTGACCATTATTCCTAAAATAAGTAAGACATAGAAAAAAGTTATAATACATATTTCACCTGCAAAAAGTTAGTCTAAATAGCTATCTATTACCAAAAAGGGATTGAAAGTACCTTGATATATTTGAGAGATATTTTAGTATATGAAAGATTCTCTCAATTTAAATTTGTTTATTTTACTTTTCTTTCTAATCGATTCTAAAATGTAATATCGTTTTTTTTTAAAAATAATTTTATACTTCTAAGTATTAATATCCACATGATATGTTCAATATCATAAAATTCGAAGAACTTAGGAATATTTACTTTTGTAAACTATGTGTCAGATCAAAATCAGATTAAGAAATTCAAAAGGATTGAGTAATAAATAGCTCATACAATGGCATATTTATTATTTAAAAGAAGTACTCCTTTTGGTTGAAAGCTAACAAGATAGTTACAATGTAACTAAATACTATAAAAAATTAAAAATCTTTGCATTGTACCTTATTATATATACTAGATAAGGGTGCCCGTGCAAGGCACGGGCATATTGTGGGGATAAAAATAGTTGTAAAGAAAGGCGTGCAAATATGCAACATAATTAAATAAATTTCAATGTTAAGACATTTCATAGTATGTTACATGTATTTTGCAAAATGTTATACATTGAACTTTCTATGAAGGCCATAACACATACACTATATGTAGTTTAATATTTGTTGCATTGGCCTAGTAGTTGAATTTTGAATTCTGCAAACTCTCAAGTGTTAACATATATGTTCTTCTAGCTTTAAATTTTTTTATGATCTAAGAAGAAACTAAAGGAGTAAATTAATACAATTCATCAGATAGCAAAGAGGACTGAAAATACATCTAGAACCTTAAATTGCGTAGAGAATAACATCCCACTTTGGATAGGAGCTATTTAAATTCAGGAAAATCCAATTCAT
>JAJOOO010080004.1:0-12859 GCA_029582685.1 Solanum piurae
GTTTGGTTGTGTCTGTTTTGTTCATGTTCCTCAGGTTAAACGTGACAAACTTGACAAGAAGGCAATCATAGGCATCCATGTGGGTTACAATGGAGTTTTTAAAGCGTACAAGGTCTATCATCCTCAAACAGGAAAGATGACAATTACAAGAGATGTTCATTTTAGTGAGAATGAACAGTGGGATTGGAAGAACTCTCAGAAATCAGGAAAATGCTCTCCAGAAGCAAACATCAGCCCTCCTGAAGAGCAAAAAACAGAACACTGGCAGCAAGAGCTAGAAGATGATCATCCAGTCAAGGGGAGAAGATTGTTGTCAGATATCTATCAGAGGTGTAATGTCGCCATCTATGAACCTGCTGGTCCCGTAGAAGCTTTTCAAAACCCAAAATGGAAGAAAGCAATGGAGGAGGAGATCTTTATGATTGAGAAAAATAAAACTTGGGTGCTGGTCGACAAACCTGAAGATAGAAAAGTCATTGGTGTGAGATGGGTCTTCAGAACTAAGTTAAATGCAAATAGTTCTATCAATAAATACAAGGCAAGGCTTGTAGTTAAAGGGTACGCACAAATTTATAGTGTTGATTACTCTGACACTTTTCCTCCTGTTGCAAGATTAGACACAATCAGATTGCTACTGGCAATAGCAGCACAAATGGAATGGAAGGTGTTCCAGCTTGATGTCAAATCAGCCTTCTTAAATGGCATACTGGAGGAGGAAATATATGTCGAGCAACCATCAGGATTTGTGAAATATGGTGATGAAGACAAAGTCTATCTGCTAAAAAAGGCTTTGTATGGCCTAAAGCAAGCACCAAGAGCTTGGTATAGTAGGATAGATGATCATCTGTTAAGCTTGGGCTTTGAAAAAAGCTTATCTGAATCCACTTTGTATGTAAAACATAAAGACACTGATATACTTATTATGTCACTTTATGTTGATGATCTTCTGGTAACAGGAAATAATACAAGGCTGGTTGAGGAGTTTAAAGAAGAAATGATGCAAGTTTTTGAAATGACAGATCTTGGTCTTATGACCTATTTTCTTGGAATGGAGATCAAGCAAAGCAAAAGTGAAGTGTTCATTTGCCAGAAGAAATACGCAAAGGAAATTCTGAAGAAATTTCAAATGGAGGAATGCAAGTCGATGAGCACGCCGATGAATCAAAAAGAGAAGCTCTGTAAAGAAGATGGAGCCGACAAAGTTGATGAAGGTTATTATAGAAGCTTGATTGGATGCTTAATGTATCTCACTGCAACAATGCCTGATATTTTATTTGTTGTAAGTCTCTTATCTTGTTTTATGCACTGTGCAAGTGAAATACATTTAAGAGCAGCAAAAAGAATATTAAGACATATCAAAGGTACTATTAACTATGGTGTAAAATTTGAGAAGTGTCCAAGCTTCAAGTTACTTGGATTTTCAGATAGTGATTGGGCTGGATCTGCAGATGATATGAGAAGTACCTCTGGCCATTGTTTCAGCCTAGGTTCAGGAATATTCTCATGGTCATCTAAGAAACAGGAAATTGTTGCACAATCAACTGCAGAAGCTGAATTCATAGCAGCAACAGGAGCAGTAAACCAAGTCTTGTGGCTTAGAAAGATCATGTATGATTTACATTTGGAACAAAAGGAAAGTACTATCATTCTAGTCGACAACCAGGCAGCTATTGCAATCTCAAACAATCTGGTGTTTCATAAGAAGACCAAGCCTTTCAACATCAAGTTCTATTTCCTGAGAGAAGTGCAGCAAAGGGGAGAAGTGACTCTAGTCTACTGCAAGTCTGAAAATCAGCTAGCAGACCTGTTTACTAAGCCTTTACCGATCAGCAAATTCGAGCTTCTTAGATAGAAAATTGGAGTTTGCAGTATCCAAAGCAAGGAGGAGTGTTAGGAATCTGCTTTTGAACTGCAGTAAATTAATTTTACTGCCTATGTTTTAAGTAAGACTTAGTCAATTAGTTGTTAGTCATGCTTTCCTATTATTTAGGAGTTGTTTAGTGAACTGCTAAGATCGTGTGTTATTTTTATTTTTCATTCTAGGCTCTTATATATCTAATCTGAAGCATTAATAAAATTGTTCTTCTTCTGCTTCTATTCTTTCTCTCTCTCTCTCTCTCTCGTCATTTTATTTCAGGCACAGTCTTTGATTTCCCTTTGTGTTATTTAGCTTAAATAGGTTTTTAAAACCTTCACTTATCACTTATAATAACTTACTGCATTCCCTATTGTCCAGTGTCACAGACGTCTAGAAAATTCATGGCATAGTGATTATTTTTTTAAAAAATGTATATTTAATTTGTGAGATATATATTTATATGACAGGTAAAATAATTTATTTTTTCATATTAAATTTTATTTTATTGATAAATATAGTTGAGTGATTTTTGAAGATAAAAGTCTTAAGTTGAGTGATTTTATTGATACAAAATGAAGTTCAATGACTTTACAAGATAACTTATCATAGTTCAGTGACCTTTTAAGATATTAATTCTTTAGTAAACTTCTAAATAATACTAACCATCTATTATCATGTCGCAATATACATCATGTGACATTAGTTCCTCGTTGATAACACTTTAGTCACGCATGTGGACATGTGATTAAAATTTAAAATTTAATGGGTTTTGCATTGCTCTTGTCTTATCTTTCATCATGAATTCAAAATTGAAGAGTTTAAGCCTCATAGATTATTTTAGTATATTTCGGAGATAAGACACAAGTATCTCCTGAACTATACATGAGGTTTCAGCGACACCTCTGAAATTACTATGATTTCAAATAGTAGAATCAATAATGAGCAATTATACAGAAAATCAAAATAGTAGGGGCATAGAAGAAAACCCTTTATTTTGATCTTACTAATTGAAATTGTAGATGTAAGGCATGATGACGAACTGAGTTTCTCACTATGATATCCTTACATACCTGAAAGAATAAAAATTTCGAAAAGGAGCTTGAAATCTTAGATGACTCTACTTGAGGTTTGCCTTAAGTTTGGGGAGTAGAATAAGAGAGAACTGGGAGAACTACCGTATTATCCTCCCTTAATAGATGTTAAAATATCGTGATTAAGACTTAGGAAATTAATAAAAAAGACATAAATGCTAAGTATTTGTAGTTTCAAAATCTTAAGTGTTACGGTGTTAGTCATCACATCTAAGAAATAGATTGAATGAGTTCAACCAACACTATTTGTCAGGAAAGACCAGACTTACCCTAGCTAGAAGTTTTGTCAGCGATACCCTTTCGCCAGAAAACTACACTGTATTGTAAGTCAAATTTTAATTTTATAAATATATATATATATACATGTGTTGACACTATTTGACACAAGTTGAAGGTTTAGTATATTGGTTAATGTGGTCAATTTTTATTTTTTTTGAGGTTGTGTGTTCTACCCCGACTAGCAACATAACAATACATTTTGACTACTACCATTTTGTTTCATTTTTAAACGACATACACTTCACTTATAATTACACACTTGTCGAGTTATAATGTAAATACCTTTTGTTTTTATTAGTAAGGTTTATTTTATTGTTTTTTTCCAGATGTTTTCTTCTTTATATTTATGCACCCCTTAATGAATTTTTTGGGCTACGTCACTATTATTAGGTGTGGCAAGAACGGAATGCCCGAATATTCCAATAGAAGCAAAGGAACGTTGAGGCTATTGTGAAGCAATTTTGTACATGTGATACATGATTGAGGTATAATGAGGCAATGTTGAAACTGAAGCTTGATGGCATGAATTACTATACTTATAGCGGGAGGCGGATCTGTTCTCTACATTGAGGGGTCACCCGACCCCAAAATCTTCAGCAAAAATCATGTATATGTTCGAGGGTACTCATTGAAAATGATAATAATATAATTGGCTTGACACCCTGAACACCAATAACCTTAGGGGGCACTAATTGAGAAGCTAGCTCAATTTTCTTTAGTGCCCCATAATGTTATAGGACAGTGCGTGCACCTACCCTATTCCTAACAAGATAGGCGAATCTTTACCACTTAATCAAAAATATGTGGAAAGTCAGTTGCAAATCTTTTACTAAATAACAAATATATTTTGAATGACAAAATTTACGGAACTCATAATATTAGTGAATAAAACAATCACATATAAACAACCAACTTCCAAGACTTAATCTAGGCATGTACAGGAGCTTCTAAATAGAGTAAGACAAGAAAAGACACAACTTTCTTCGGAAAGAGAGATACATAAATTGAGGATGATTTATCGCCGTTTCACACAAGAGACTTCAAGTCAACTTGCAACACATTTACATCGCAAAAAGTATATAGCAAGAATAGTATCAGTAAAGTAAACCACACATACTGGTAAGCATCATCATTCATGTATCATACCGGCGCGGTACCCAGCCTTTCAAATATATGTAACCGCTCATGCAGAAGCTCACCTCGACTCCGAGCCACTCATCAAACTATAAGGCCATCGTTACCCTTACCACTCTCACACATGTAACTCAATATACCACAATTTAAGTATAGTTGCAAGTTGCAACACAAAATCCTAAGCATCACAATCATGTCATCAAGACCAATCATGTATGAAGACCAACCAACAAGCATTCAACTTAAGTGTATACATTCATCTAAGTTAAGTCTGAACTCCATTTTGTTCAACTCATCTGTAAAGGGAACACAATTTACAAGATGTGTTGTTATTACTTATAGTTGATTTTATAAAATCTGATCTCCAATTTTTATTTCATAATCGATTTAAGGAGTACATGTTTCTAACTTTGTTACCTCTACATCATTAACCTATTACCTTCTCTGTGCTTCGAATTGTATCGTTTCTTCAGCTTGACGGTTTCAGCCATAGTTTGGTGCTATGGTTGTTCGAAATTACACTTCATACAAAGCTGAATTGTTATTCATATTGGTTTCTGTTATGGTAAGAAAGTGCACAGATATTTAGAAAACCACAACTGGTATTCCTGCAATTACAGACATAGAAAAGCTGGAATACTGGGAAGGCAAATGCCTAACAAAAGGAGCTATTGAACAAAAGAAAAACTGAACCCTAAACGAAAAGCAAGAAGGTAAAAAGGTGTTTTGGACAACAAAAAAGCAGAGTTTGAGATGATCATAACGTCTGCTCACCATCACTAATGGACTTAGGCCGCCATTACAGGTAGTCTCTTATGCTCCAAAGCTTGTCGAAGCCTTTGGTAACCATTTCTATAGTGCTCGAGTGAGAAGCAAAGCTGCCTAATTGCTTCGCGTTTCTCTTCTGCTCCTTCCAAAACTATTTCCTTTTGTCTCTCTACTTCTCTTTCCACTTCTTTAACTCTAGACCTCAGCTCCTCTACCAATTTACGGGCTCCTTCAGTTTCAGAAATCAACTTGACGTGCTCAATGTGCAGTTGGTTCAAATGGTTGTTCATTTGATCAATCTGATCATCTTTAGAACTTACATCTTCATCTAGCAAGGCAACTCTAGCATTTAGGTCATCTTTCTCTGTTTCCAATGCATCATATTTCTGGTATAATGCATCAAGGTTTCTGTTCAGTTCTTCAATATGGTTGTCCCTCTCAGCGATGGTCAACTTGAACTGCTCGATTTCAGATTTTAGCAGCATTTCCATTTCTTCTTTCCCTGCTACAGCTCGTCTAACATCCTCCTCTAATGATTGGCAGCGTAGATCCATTTCTTTGATATTATCCTCCAAATATGCTCGTTCCTTCAATAATTTGGTAATTTCACATTGAAGTTCCAAGTTTTCTTCTGCCAAAGCCTTGTTGGCATTTGATATTGATTCTTTCAGTCCTCTGATTTCTTGATCACGGTCTGACAAATTGGATTTGTACCTCGCAATTCGGTCCTGCAGCTTTGAGACCTCTCGTTTCTCTCTCTCAAGTTTGGCTTTCCAGCCAGAAACATCTTTCTGTGCTGATCCAAGCTGATCATGAAGTAATTTTACAGAGGAACCGTTACTTTTAAGTTCCTCTCTTAAGCGCTCCACCTCCTTCTCTGAATCATGAAGCTTCTCTATCGTGCTCCTTAACTCTTCCTCAAGTGTTCGGATCTTAGATTCTGGGTCCAAAACTTGTGGTTCTTCCTCTGTAGCATTCTCTTGCAGCTCCTCATCAGAAATTTTAGCTTCCTGTCCAGCAGTAAGCTCATGGACGTTCTTCACGAAGTCCCCTGATACATACTTCTGAAGCTCAATTCTCAACCTGCTAATCTCTTCTTCTGATAACCGGATCTTTTCTTTTGCATTTCTAAGGTCTTCCTCATACCCAGCTATCCTTGCGATAAGATTATCATTGTCCACATGTGATCCCCTAACGGAGCTCTCAGAGACCTCTTCATGTTGCTTGCGAAGCTTCTCTTTCACGTCACGGAGTTCGACCTCCAATTCACCAATCTTCTTACGCAACCCATGGTCATCATCATTGCTTATTGTACTTGAGTAATTATTGATAGACGAATCATCTGATTCAGATTCAGAATCTAATGTTGAGGATTCATCTCCTTCCTTGGCCAGATCTGAGCTACTTCCGCCTGCGCCAAGAAAAAATTCAAATCCAGCAGCACGAGGACCAGGTTTAGGACGGCTTGGCCTCCGATCAGGAGAGGGCAACCTGGAGGGTGGTTCAGAACCCACGTCAGAGATGCCTGACCCTTGTGATTGAAGATCTGAAGGAATATTTTTCCGGAGCTCCCCGGTCACATGATCATAACGCTCAGCTAATGACCGGTACATGCGGTAGAATTCCTCAACAAGTGTGATCAATTCTGGCCTTTTCTGATAATACATTTCTGCCCTTTTAGCAAATGAATCTGCATCCTCTTCAATGAGTTTCAACATCCTTTTGACATTCTGGTCCATCTCTGAAATAATAGACCTATTTGTCATTTTCTTGTATGCCATTTTCTCCATTCAACATAAAAAAAAATTACGAGAAACCACTTGGTAATTAAATTGCCAAAATTAGGTGTTTTTACGGTGCATTTTCCCCAGGAGGTCTGTGTAATAGCTAGTAACCTCCTTTGAGATAAATGGATGAAACTGTTCAAAGTTTTTTCATGGAATCACAAACAAGTACGGTCAATTGGCCTCCGGTCTTCTCTGATCATTTTACTTTTTTTTTCTGACCGTTTTACTTTAATATGGAAACTATCAAAGAATTTGAGAAATGTAAAATATAGAATTTGGACACGAAAATCTAAAATTTTAAATACCATAATTGTGTAAGACCAAATTATTATATCATATGATGTCATTAGAATTACCAAAACCACAAAGCATAATGAATGAAATATTTATTTTTGTGTTGCTTAAGAATAGGTCACAATGAATGGAAGTTCAAGCAGACACGTTGAAGTTCCAGGTAGGCTGTGACTCTACTCAAAACACATTTGACCCACCTTAAAATGATTTAACCAATATTTTGATGCGTTGGGATCATGACCTATGCTTTTAATTAACCTGTTTTGACCCCACCCATCTTAATCCACCGCTCATTTCATGCCCTATTTGCAAGAGTTACATTTAACACCTATACAAGGGGCGACGCTAGGATATAAGGCCAGGGCAAGGGAAGCCAATATGATTTTAAAATTTGTGCATGTAGGCAAAATTTAACACGGGAAAGATAGCTTGTTATTTAGAGCTAGTGATTGGAACATTTGCAAAAAAGAAATTTTGAGCATTTCTCTATCTTCACGAGGTACAGTCAAAAAAAAAAAAAAAAACCACCAAGCCAACAAGAAAGCAGAAACTGCATGGGGTATAGTTAGAAAAAATTCACGGATAAGTGTTGAGCATTTCTCTATCTTCCAAAGTTTCTAAAATTTTAAGAATTCGTTCCTTTTTTAGGTGCAGAAATAAAAATTGTTGAATTGTGTACAGAATATCTTACAAACAAATACATACTAAGGTTACCGATTAAATTAATGTGTTAATGGTGGTCCTATTAGACTACCATCATAATTGGTCTAAATGGAATGATGGAAAACAAAAAAGAAGACCCCTACCATAATTTGCGACAGTGTTGTACCATTAGCAGACTACCATACTTCTAAATTTATTTTTTGTTCGTATTTAATAGATTTATTAGTACAAATACATGATTTGGTCAAAAGAACCCGTAAGTAACCTTCTAGCTCCGCCTCTGAGAAATACAGGAATATAGTAACTATCTGTTATTATGCATTCTAGTAATAGTTCAAATCTATTTGTCATAATGATCCCTAAGGTGAAATATTAGCATGCCCAGTGAGTAGCAACTCATATCACTCACTAGTACAAATTTCAATCTCTTGCGTATGTGTGTGTCTTAAATGCATAAATGATGCCCTGTTAATTGAGTTCAATTAATAAGGTGTATATATTTGGATGGTCTATCTTTGGCATTAGCAGAGTAGCCAAATACGAAATTAAAGGATTTGACAAAGATAAGTAAGGTTGAAGAAGACAATATAGCTTACGTTCAAGATTCTCTTGAAGCCACTTGCAGTTTTTGGGATTAATGTGGCTATCCCACCACCAAGCGTGTGATTTCTTCGACTCCATCCTCCTCATCTTACTAGACTTCACCTGAAAAGGGAACTCACTATTAATCTCATGGGACATCCAACACTAAGAATTTTTATTTTTTTATTTTTATAACCGAGAAATCCATATGTGACCCGCCCTTTGGACCAACCACAGCCTTCTAAACTAGGTGGATAATGGGCCCGCCCCTCTACCCTTCTCCACTTAAATACCAGGCTTTGCTTTGCATGGTGTGGGGCTTGAACCTGCGACCTAAGCCAATTTTTCCAAGTGATTCTTCAATTTAAATGCTACAGAGCAGCCAACATGGTCAATTTTTTCCCTAAAAGAAAGTACACTATGGACAATAAAAACATATCAGAAAGTAAAGAGATTCTCGAGCAAACTTAGACAAGGTGAATAATACTCATTCAACATGTTAACTGTATGGAACAGAGATATCTTACAAACGTTGATGCCATTCTGTCGACTGTCGAGCTTGTTATTCAATACAAACTCCTCGACTCAAAAAGGTTAAAAAAGATTGCCTGCATAATCATAAAGGTGACGTAAGCCAAACTATCAAAAGTCAACATCAGTAGGATATATGTTTCTTTGTTTCAGAATAACATGTTTACCAAGTATGGAACAAAAGGTATTTCTATTACTTCACTTCGATATCTGCTATGATGAAGGGTCAAAATTCTTTTTGAATACTTAATTTCTGATGGTTGTTGTCTCTCGTTTGTTACTTTAAATACAATGTTTGTTTTGATCATTACTTAAATTTTATTGTATGTCTTGTCAAATTCATCTTTATGAAACGATGAAAAGTTCCATTTTATATAACGACCGATTTGACAAGGCAAACAGGCCAGCAGAAAATAAAATAAAATATGCACCTCCCGTGGACACCACACACAGAAGGAGCATGGGAAGTTCAATATCTAATCCCACAACTGTCCCCAGCTATATTCACGTGTTTGTGTTCTTCCTCATATCATGCCTGTTCAAAAAAAATATAAGAACTACACGTAAGCCATTCATCTCAAATCTTTAATTATTTTTCATTCGTTAAAAATAGTCAATTATGATATATAACTAAGAGATTATATCTCAACAGATGGATAACAAAATACAAAGCGTAGATTTTCGAGATAATAATATGAAGTGGGGGGGAATGTATAGCCATACCTAAATCAGAAAATTAAGAAATTGAAAGTAGATTCAACAAGACAATATTCATGGACTCATACAAAGATTCAGTAAATGATTTCAATCAGAAAATCCCCAAAAGAACAATTAACAAAAGGAACTAAGTTTTGCAAAAAAGCAGGGAGAAAGGGCTTAACTTGGGGGGACAAGGCAGGAAAGACAGAAAACTAATGATTTTGAGAGGAAAATGCTAAAAAATTTGAATCTCCGGCGAAGGAGAGAGATGCTTTCATTCACTTGGAACTACATAATAAATCTCATTTATGAAAGGGAAGTAGGGAGTGGGGGCCCATGAGAATATGTAGAGAGGGACCAACTTACCAAACTAATTTGGATTTGTTCACATGGCACTCCCTTCTTTCAAGACAATAGTAACTCACTCTTTCATTTTAATAGCTAATCATTTTCTTTCTCATAAAAATCATGTCATGTTTATTACCAAAAAAAATATGATTTCTGTTGGTTCTCTGAAAAAGGTGTGAAACTGTCCAGATTGAAAGGACTAATGTGGAATTTGATTTAGCTGCTCAATCTCCACAACAAGTTGTTGGGAGTCTAAATAGAAGTACATTAGTTACGTACATGAAAAGTCTGTGACACAAGATCTGAGTCCTCCAATTAGATGCCACATTACCTTATCTTTTACATAATAATTACATTGAGTTCCAGAACCATCTCAGCCACATTCTTCCAGTTTCGCTTGCATAAGATGCTCATAATTGTCTATCAGAAGGTTCCTGAGGAGTTTATGTCAAGAGAGGATTTTGTGCATCAGCCGAAATGCTCTATTGACTATGTTCTTAATAATGTTTCTACTGTATCATTGCATTGTCATTTAGGGGTTTTTGTAATGAAAATTGGATGAGCCAACTTCTTGTGTGTTTGCCAGAGAATCAATGGGGGTTGTTGGAACGTTGCCTATTCTTGGAAGTGACAACTGGAACTATAAAGAGTGTTGCACAAGGACTATTACATTCTGTGAGAAAATGGGGTGGAAGAGCTCATTTTCTATAGACTTCTGTTCGTGCTCTTGAACACGTTGTACAACACATTG
The DNA here is from genome assembly GCA_029582685.1 of Solanum piurae. Lineage (NCBI taxonomy): Eukaryota > Viridiplantae > Streptophyta > Magnoliopsida > Solanales > Solanaceae > Solanum > Solanum piurae. The sequence continues at coordinate 10,786 of JAJOOO010080004.1, forward strand.
AAGTTTTCTTTTCCTTCTGCAATCACTAGATATCTTATCTTGAACCTTGAGGACAAGGTTCTTAGTGAGGATGAGGTTATTGTTATGAACCCAAGTGTGGACTTGGAAAACCAAGCAAGTCATAACACAGTCAATGATGGACATGGGCCTGAGGTGAGTTTGAAGCTAAGCAAGAGAATTAAACAGCGCAACAAGACAGTGGATTTCCTTTCCAGTTTAATATTTCCATTCCATTGTTATGACCTGTTTAGATGGCTTATAGCTTATAAGCATAAGCAAAAAGTTGAAAATCCTAACTTATGACTTATTTTTTTTAGTTTTATGCCGCATTAAAAACAAGTACTTAAATGCCCTTTTTTATTTTACCCAAACTCTCAAGTGTTTAAAAGCTATTTTGCCTTGAGAACACCTGAGAAAAAGCTTATTCTAACAGGCTCTTATTAATCACAGCAGTTTACATATATTGAGTTGAGTTGTAAGAGGTAGTGTGGCAGGGGTGTTAAAATGAGCCCAAATATAGGCTCCCGCCCAAAATTTTATGGGTTGGATTCAAGATAATTTGAATTGGGTTCAATCTCAAATCATTCAAGCCTAACACATTTTTAAAAAAAAATCAATTGAGCCCAATTTAATCTCCAATTTCAACCTGTTTTAAACTCTTAATTTGCATTGATGTAATGTTTGTTCTTGTATTGAAGGTATAAATTACTATATATTTTATATCTTATAGGATTTATCTATCCATTTGTAATTATTTTTTTTAATTTTCTTGAGTTGATAATCAAATTGTGATTATAAAAGTTAAATAACAATATGTTAAAATTATTGAGATTAAGCGGGTCAAATTGAGCGGATCATGACCCAACCCGTTTTTTTGTCCATTTGAGTCCAGCCCATTTAAGCCCAAAGTAAACTTTAGGGAGCCATGACCCAACCCGATTTCTATTTCAACCCATTTTTTTTTTTGACAAAGGTAACAGTTTTGTGTATTAATCTTCAGCACTAAAGGCTGGGATCCCAAATTTACATCATGGGGCTACATACAGTTGCGAGTGTACATGAATGATTTCTCTGATCTATTGAGGACATGGAGCTAATTGATCCACCACTTGAAGGGGGGAACTACACGTGGGCTAGGGGACCCAACATGGAAGTTGTTTCGAGGATAGACAGAATTATGTACTCTTCTGAATGGGGGGAGAGTTTCTGCAATGTGAAGCAAGAACTACTACCTAGAGTTTGCTCCGACCATGCACCAATTGCACTTAAAAGTGGTCGTTGGAGTCATACAAAATCATATTTCAAATTTGAAGGATGGTGGTTGGAGACCGAGGGTTTTAATGAAAGAATTAAAGATTGGTGGACATCTTTTGAATTCGAAGGGAGGCCTGATTTCATCCTAGCTTCCAAGCTGAAAGCTATGAAGACTAAACTGAAAGATTGGAGTGTAAGCACCTATGGGAACCTGGAAAAAAGAAAGAAGGAAATGCTCAACAGAGTTCATGAGTTTGACAACATTCAACAGTCCAGGCCTTTAACTGAAGAAGAGACTCTTCAAAAAGCAAGTGTGGTAAAAGAGTTTGAAGAGTACGCAAAAAAGGAAGAGATAGCTTGGAGACAGAGATCTAGAACTTTGTGGATAAAACAAGGGGACAAAAACACAAAGTTCTTTCAGAGAATGGCAAATGCTCATAAGAGGTTCAACCATATTGATAAACTGGTGGTAGATGATCAAGAACTGGTGGATCCTATAGATATCAAAACAGAAATTATTTCTTTTTATAGAAAGTTGTACAAGGAAAGTGAGAACTGGAGACCTTCCTTTAACATGAACCAGTGTCCTTCCATCAGCTTTGAGGAGCAACAAGAACTACAAAAGCCTTTTGAAGAAGAGGAAGTCCTTCTTGGACTTAAAGCTTGTGCTGTAGACAAAGCACCAGGTCCAGATGGATACACAATGGGTTTTTTTGTTAATTGTTGGGAGATAGTGAAGGGGGATTTGATGTCTACTATGCAGAATTTTCACTCCCAGGAGTTTTTTGAAAAGAGCTTTAATGCAACATACATAGCTCTC
>JAJOOO010080006.1:0-14709 GCA_029582685.1 Solanum piurae
TGAAGACTATTTATGGTGGCATGGGCACAACAAAGGAAGATACAGGGTGAAGGAAGGATATAAACAAACAAGTCTTAGGGAGAATCAAGACTTCAAATGGCCTTGGAAGCAAATCTGGAGAGTCAAAGTGCCACAAAAAGTGGCATGCACCTGGCTGCTAGCCAATGAAGCAGTTCTGACATTGGACAATGTGGCCAAGAGAGGTATATCTCTATGCAACAGATGCTCCTTATGTGGTAAGGATACAGAGACAGTAAAACACCTCTTCCTACACTGCAATTTCACTGACCAACTGTGGCAGATTTTCCTTAATCTCAGAAGCATTTCCTGGAGTATGCCTAGTAAGATTGATGAGACTCTTTTCAGTTGGGAGGAGGCTGGAGTTGGGGCTACAAACAGAGAAAGATGGAGGGGCTTGTATATGGTGGACTATATGGGGAGAGAGAAATGATAGATGTTTTGAAAATAGGGACAACAACCTGCAGGAAGTCAAGCTTAAATGTATTTTGTTGTTCTGTTTTTGGTGTATAAATGTCTACTCCAATGAGACTGAGTCAATCATAGATGTTTTAGGATCCATCTAGTTCCTGGTTTAGCATTGGAAAGACTATAATCTTTTTCTTCTTTTTTGTAAATATGGTTTTTCAGTACTACCTAAGTACTGACTGAAATACAAATGTTACTAGTGTCAAAAAAAAAAAAAAAAATTCCAAAACCTGATTCTACCTCCTGGACTTCGGAGTGTAAAGTTTACCGCTTTACACTTTGAAGGTTCCGCCTATGATCAGATTGATGAATATGGAAAATTTATATAGCTGACCTAGCTAGTTCGGAATTGAGGCATAGTTGATTAATTCACTGGTCCAAAAGCCATTAATGACTTCAGGGTTTTCCGTATGCACAGCTGTAGTCTCAGACTGACCAAAACATTTAAGGAACAAATGTTGGTCGCAAATCCAGACTAGTTCTGCACTTCCGTTTCCAAGGCCATAGTGGAGAACAAAATGTTTTCTGCACAAAATAGCATAGTCTGTTTTGAAAAAGTGAAAACCTTAAAAACTAGTTTATAGCTTTATGGATATTTTACCAAATGACAAGCCCAACTCATATCTGCGAAAATCAAAAACAATACCAATTTTCTCAGATTCAAATCCATACACTCGGAAGAGTTGTTTTCCTTAAAAATAGTTTAGAGCTTTAATGTTATTCTTGCAGATGACAAGCCCAACATTAACTCTCCAAAAACTAATAATCTCAAATTCAAATCCAAACACTCAAAAAAAAATTCCATAAAAGAGAACTGTTGTAAGTACTTTTTTTTTTCTCCTTCTGGAGGTTCTATTGGCTGACTTTCCGATACTGTTTCGTGTTCTAGGTCTCACAAATCTGTTTTTGTTAAATGTAATCATTCAGGTTTTCTTGCAAATTACCCATTTTGTTGAAATTCATGCTCTTGAAATGGAAAGTAGATTATCCTTGCTTTGTCTGTTATTTGAAGTTTGCTAGAAGCAAAGAGGGTTTTCTAATTTTAGGTATAGTTGATCCAATTTCTACCATATTTTAAATCTAAGCAGCTATCAGGAATTCATTGGTGGTATAAGACAGCTAGCCATGCTGCTGAATTAACAGCTGGTTTTTATAACCCGGGCAATCGAGATGGTTATGTTGTGATTGCTGCAATGCTGAAGAAGCATGGAGCTGCATTGAACTTCAAGTGTGCTGAAATGAGGATGTTAGAGGAGGCAGTGGACTTCTGTGAGGCTCTAGGTGATCCTGAAGGATTAGCCTGGCAAGTAAGCTTCGAGCACTAAAGCTTGAGTTTCATCTCTGCTGAAGGATAAATGTCTACTAAATAGACAATTTCCTATCCCTACTTGCATAGTCAAACCCTTATGTTAACTGCATCTTAAGTTATTTTGCCTTTGAACATCTCATAACAGGTGCTGAATGCGGCTTGGGATGTTTCTCTGCCAGTTTGCAGTGAAAATGCACTTCTGTGTCATGATAGAGGAGGCTACAATTGTTTACTGGAAAAAGCGAAACCCCTGAATGATCCGGATGGGAAACATATTTTTGCTTTTACCTACCTTAGGCTCAGTCCCCTTCTCATGGACGGACAGAACTACATGGAATTTGAACGATTTGTTAAGCAAATGCATGGTAAAGGATTTGAAGTCTTTTAACTCTTCAATCAATTATTTGGTTAGATTTGTGGTAGACTAGTTTGCGAATAAATTGGGTAGAATTAGTTGGATCAATACTCGAGGGTCCAAAACTTGTCTACAAAACTTTAATATCAATATGAATTGGACTTAGGATCAGTGCTATTGTGAATATTCATCACATTACTAGTGTTGTCTTGCAAGATGATAATTGATAACTAGTTAAGCAGGGGAGCTGCTAGTTGAAATCATGGCTGATGGACATCATATCGATAAGTCAGCTCATTGGCTTCATCGTGAATAAATTGATTATAAAGCATGTTATTTATCTCAGTTAGTGCAAATAAATTGTGTCTTAATGAAGGTTATTATTCAGCCAGCTATTTATTAACCCATCATCCTCAAGATCATCTCATAGACACAATTATGGTGACGCTGTGGTTGGTTTCTCATCTGTTTTGCAGGGGAAGCAGTCCTTGAGTTCCAATCATAGTTCGGGAGAGCAAGCAATCTTCAAAATGTGCATAAGTTTCCTCTTGGGAAAGCAGGATTGTATTTATTTTTTCAGTATAATGCAAGTCTAATCAGGAGAGCATGCAATCTTCAGCATGTGCACATGTGGGGTTATATTTCTTTAGTAGAGTGTAAGGATACATTTCGGAAGGAAATATGATGAAGCCGCAGTGCTATCTGTGTATCCTCTGGTCAGTGTTGTATTGCAACGTGACCTAAGATATATTATTCGTGTTGAAGATGATCACATACCGTCTTGTAGAAAGCAAAACTAGCTTAAGTTGCTGAAAGGATGGATTACTAGTAAGAAGTAATGAAGAAACTGGATCTTAAAACAGTGATGTACTTGTCATATAGATTATTCAATCCGATTGCAAGGTGTAGGAATTATGTTACATGTTCCTTAAATAAGCATATATTCAGCTCAATAATCTTTGGAACTGCAAGATATGTTATGCAATTTTACTGTCAATTTGCATGTCTAAAACAAATAGCAGTACCAATAGTCATCATGCAGTGGCAAGCTATTTTCAAGATGAATTGGCAATTAGGGCCTGAATGTTGGCCAGCATCTCTTACCATGGCATCTATATATTAATCAGTAGCCTTTTTGTTAACCTGATAGGTGTGCTATTACTTTCAAGGTGAATTGACAATTAAAAGTTTAAATATTATCCAGCAAACTGTGTTCCAAGACAATATGCTAACACCAACTACCTGGTGAAAGTATACAAGATGAAAAGGAACAATTACTAACATCTGTCAACTGTGCAATCGAGACGGCGAGACCTAAACTTCCATTCATTTATATTACTGTAACTGAATGTTTGGGCACTCAAAATTTTGTCCCTCTGAGCTAATAACTGATGTGATCAGGGAACATGCTATCCTTTAGTAATTATGCCAACTACTGAACTAACAAGAAACTTTTTTGCCTGTTCTCTACTAAAAGCCATCCTACTAATTCCTATACAGGGGCATTAAATATATTCCAAGACACCCTAAAGAAAAAAAATGAATATGACACTGACCAATATATGACTTCTTCAACCCAGTTCACCCTGACTCATCTGTCTAAAAAAAGACGCCCTGCTAACTCATCCCAGCTTTCTCTCCTTTTCTGGGAAATGGTGAGAGAGGACTCCCCCGGTTTTCCAAAATCCGGTCCTTCCTCAATGTTGCGGAAAGTTCCATATGCAGAAGGAGAATATGCTTGGGGCACATCCAGTGCTACTGCCCGTTGCAAAGCAGCCTTGTGTTCCTCCATGTGCTCCTTAGCGAGAGAGTCCCGTCTCTCCATTCTCTGCTGCTCGGGGATATTCATAGAATCTGTACTCTGATGCCTCTCCAACATCAACTGTGTATAAAGAAAATGGAAACAATTTCATGAATAACAATATGAATGTTAGCTTTAACTAATCATTTTCCAAAAAAGTTTCTCACATTTAAACAAATCTGACGGGACAAGAATTTGTTTTTCAGATGCTGTACGCAGAGATTCCTCCTCAGGCAAATAAAACTATATTTACACATCAAATTTCTTATGCATTTACCAAGACATCTACCACAACAACGACTCTGAGTCCACACCATGATTTCTAAACCAAAAAAATCTAAATGCACAAGGATCCACTTTCTGGAAGATGATTTTACCAATGTAGTTAGCATTTTTTAACTTTGCACCAACAGCAAGAATCCTACTAAAGAATGGAGCTGTGGGGAACTTACATCAATTGTTCTTTGTGATTCTGTCAGTATCCGAAGAATGGCATGATCAGATGTCATGTTGCATGAAAGAACTATGTGCTCAAACCGTCCATCAACAGGTATAGCAGTCCTCACAATGGGTTTAATATTAGCAGAGCTGCAGCAGAGGTGAAGAGAAGAGAAGAAAAAGTTTATGCATCAGCACATTCCTGGTAAAATGGTTCAAAGACTTGCATTTATGCACCTAAATCATTGCTTCGAAATGGTAAAAAAGAAGTTAGGTAATAAAATCTCTCTCTCTTTTCATAGCATACTACAGGAAGCTAGTTGGGATTAAGGCCTAGTTATTGAAACAGCTGTATTTGAGAAAACGAATGTACACAAGTAATTAAAGGGAAGGAATTTTGGCGCCACTTTATGATAATGAAACCAACCAGCAAAAAGCATTAACACTGCAAAGACCAATGCCCTTCAGAGAGAAGAACCCCTCCCTGCGGACTGCTAGTTATTGCTCTTCAACTTGGCTCCACCAAGTAAAAATTTTGTAGCCAAGCTAGGTCCTTAAATGGTACCAAAATTCTAATGTATACTAGTGAAGCTAGCACATGAAATCCTGCCAAAGTTTTACCATTTTATTTTACGAATCTGTATGTGGCAATGGAATTTCATATACCTGAAGCGCTTCCTGACAATAATATGATAAAGACGACCTGGAGCATAAAGGCGTCTTGGATCTTTTAGCATCTTCTCCTCCATGGTGAATGTATCCTTTAGGCACATTATGCACATCAAGCATGGGAAACTATAGAAAAACAACACTTGTCAGCTTATGGGTCTGTCATACTAGTCTCTTGGTATCATGAACGTATGACCTGATACAATGATGAACCAAATATTCAAGTATCAAAAAAGGAAGAAAAAAGATGTGGTATTACTCATTCTTCCTAACAGTGATAATAATTCCATTCATTAAGCTTCCCACTATAAGTTAACAAGAAATTTTGGGCTTCCTATAGTAAAGGAAGTATATTTGATTTACTAGGAAATGCATGTTTGTACAAGTGGCAAACATCAAATTGGCAAGAAATTCTTATTTTGCTGTGAGTAAGCAAAGCTTTTGTCTTAGACTGTCATTGATTCTATCACGCTAAGAAGTTCTGCATTTGATCTTTAGATTTTCTCCATTTTGTGATCACAAAGTGATACTGCAAAGGACCTTCACCTCCAATCAAGAGCTTGGAGGTTCAAGCAGCTGGGCAATCAAAACTTATGGTGCGGGTTTCCCCATATCCAATAAAAGGTGAATAGGTGACAGTGACACCAAAAAGATAACGAGCAATGGACAGAGCCGCATTATAAGATCGGAAAATTGAAATTGTATAGCATCTCTCAATATTCAAAGTTTCATATCTAAAGCGAGTTTTCAAGAAACTGCTCGAGTTTTAGCAAAAGCGGCTCTCAGGACTTGTCTAGGCAAAATTTTGGAAATGATACCTTTATTCTCATTTCTTCCTGCTAATTTATCGCCTATGATTTCACGTGTCTGTGAAATCATGTATTGGTTGAGATATATCCATTTTTTTTTATAAACAATCAAAAACAAAGAATCTCGTAAATTTATTCACCTGACCAAGAAACAAAGAAGTTTGACCCTTTTTTATGAGCTTGGTCTTACTTCACCGTCAAGAAAGGAAAGAAGACTTTTATCTCGAAGTTTAACTCAGACGTAGCTCCCTTCTTTTTTTGGTAATATTCAAACTTAAATCTTTTGTTTTCTAATTTAAATAATGTAAAAATGGAATGTTAGTAGACGAGGGGGCTATCCATCATTTGAGTCTCCAACAATTATTCCAGTAATTACATATCCGATTTGGTCTATGGCACTTGAACTAAGCTATTAATTACTCAATGTAACTGTTGTATTTTGATTCCACATATTTACTTTAAAATCACATACAACATAGACATCAAAGGCCATGCTAAAAGAAGAGAAGACCTGCAATCTTTTACCAGAGAAGTGACTTGAAAGCATGTTCCAGTGCTACAGTGGTCCGAGGTAAGAAATCATCCTGATTGGTCCATGGCAAAGATGTGTCAAAATGTGACAATAAATTCTAGACGAACAGGTATATCTTGGGCATAGAGCATCCAACAAGAAAAGAAATATACACGAGATATTAGACCTTATCGATTATTAAAAAAGGTATCTTCCTAAATTGTGAATTAGACCTACCTTTCTAGTAGGAATTGCTTCACAAAAACAGAATGTAATGTCTACCTTCCTTCATATGTTTGTGTAAGTGTAGATCTAGATGCAATCCATAGATTTTGCTTCCAAATAACAGTTCAATTCCTTCAAACTATCAACATTTGATTCACTAATTGCAGGGAGCAACTATCTTCTCAAAAAAATTTATAATTGTCACTTTGTCCCACAACAGCAAGGATAAGACACACTAAAGCACCATTCAAATGCTTCTCGTGTTACATCTGTCTGAAGAGAAACAGCTTATGTGACGATAAAATATATCATAACGACAGATACATTCACACCGTGCAATAAGATCCAGCTATTTAACATTGCACGTCAAATATGAAGCATTACTTCCAAAAGATAAACTATGAGCCACTTAGGATCAAATTTAAGTAAAGAAAAAAAGAACTTCTCTTATGGAACGTTCTTTGGTAGAATGATTACATAGTCTCATATCAAAAAAAGAAAAACATCATCGACCTTGCATATCTGGTTGGCTTTTTTGTTAAGATAAGTCCAATAGTATAAGTCAAATCAAAGAAGATGTGTATCAGACAACAAAGAGAACCTACATGCTTACCTGAAGTACAACAGAGTTTATGATATCCGCATATCTCACAGCCAAATTTAGCGAGACACATCTTGTAGGAGCAATCGCAAAGCACCTGATCCGTTTTCTGTCTAAGAGCCCCAACTTTTCTCTGTTCTTCACAGTCAACATCGTCAACAGCGTTACCACCCCTGCCCCTAAAGAATGCCCAGCAAATGTCAAGGTATAATCTGGATACCTCTCCACCAATTCCCTTAAAAGTTGTGATTCAGCTTCCCAAACCCATTCAGCTGCCTTCAGTAGACCATTATGAACATACCCCCCATCAAATTCTGCTTGCCCAAGTTTATCATCAAGTAGGACCAAAAAATCACTATCCTTAGCCATATTAAGACCCCTAATTGCTACAACTATATCAGTATTCTGATGATCAACATAAATCAAATAAGGAGACACCTTCCCTTGAGTATCTTCATGACTTTTTTTTACAACCACCCAATCTGGATCAATGCCATATCCACCAGGTGGAGTCGATATGGGATTTCTAATATCATCCTCATATACCGCCATAATATATCGACAGAACCTTGGCACGGGCTCAAACTCACTGGCAATTGCAAGTCCCCAATTCTCACTTTCACGGCCAGCAGTATAAAGGAACTTCTTCCACACCCAACGTACACAACCTAAGCAGTATACACATTCAACAACTGGAACACAACAGGCAACTGACATTGGCACTACCAAACAGTCATCTTCTACCAATTCAAGAATGACAATTATTTTCAAGAAAACAAATGACAAAATCGATTCAACAAATGGGTCATATCTCAATCAGGCAACAATATTGCTGAAGTTCAAATAATGGGGTACCAATATTCTCTGTCTAGAGCAGATATCAAGGTGTTGTTAAGCAGTTGAGCTAACTCAGTGATAAAGATTGGATCTTTATTAGAAAAATAAGAGGAAGAGGGCATTAAATTAACAACTGAGCAAACAACAGCTGTAATCATCAATACAGACTTCAAGAATGGAACTTGGAAAAAAAAAAGAGAAAAAGGGTCTGCTTTTAAAACATGGAAAGAGAGAAATCACTGAAAATTGAAGGGATAATGGGAGAAAAAGCAGTAACACACACACCTGCAACTACTCGTCAAAGACACCATTTTTTTTGTGGGGTCCCTTGCAATTGAGTGAAAGAATATATTGGGATTATGCCAAGATCCTTTCTCTAATGATACTGTTTAATTACAACTAATACTAGTACTTTTTTTAATGGTTTTTGCAAGAAAGATGACATATGATGATAGTTGATGGCCTCTGCTTCGTTGTGATTTGTGTGGAGAAAACAGTTTGTATAAATCTCTCAGGTTGGTAGAAGTTTCCTTTGAAGTGTGATAAGGCAAAAAAAGGCAGTTTCTTGTGAATTATTGCCATTTGTTTACTTTTGTCATACTTCTACTTTTGTATCCTAGCAATCGTCTCTTTACTAATTTCGATAGAACTCTGCTTCTTCTTCTTTTTCCAATCTTTTTGGTAATATATGAAGTAATTCATTTAGTCGGAGCTTTAATATGGGTTCTGGACACCATATGAAATAAAAAAATATTAAAAACTTTTTTTTATTTGTCATAATTGCTAAATATAATCCATTCAAAATATTTGTAAATATGATGAAAAGTAGAGTAGTATTATATATTATATTTTTGATATAATCTAATAGACACTTAGGTTAAGCTATCATAAAATTGAAAAGGTAAACGCATGTGTCTTGCATGATAAATCATGTGGTGTTACAATATGAACTGAATGGATTATCCTATCACTTACCATTCTAATTGGTCAAATAATTTTTTTGTTGACTAATTCATTTTATGGTTCTCCTAAAATATAGTGTTACTGTTTATAGAAAAAATCATCATTTTGTTTAAAAGTAGAATTTGGAAATTAAAAGAAAAGGGGGGTGACGCACATGGGTTTTCTTTTGAATAAATTAATAAAGTAGGAATTGAGTACGAGAATATAAATTGTTGAATGTAAAAAAATGCAAGAGAGAGAACGTCGAAGGTCCAAATAACACATGTTTATACTTTGATATTAGGTTCGAGGTAGATTAGGAGATTGTTGTTGAACTGCTCAAAGGTCAAAAGGTGTTATAACTGTAAAGTGATTTGTCTTCGAGAAGAGATCATGTTGTCTAGTAGGTTACACAACAACCTCGATTGCGAGAAAATATCAATCCAAAATTTTCTCGACCCAGAGAAAATATGACAAACGTCTCTCCAATATCGACTCAACCACATACCATAATATGGTTTATCCGCTTTCCAAATACATTTTTTTTTCAATATAATTATTTCTCAAATTAAGTGTCGAAGATAAATATAAATAGGTTGCTAATGTGGCTACTAAATCATTCGATTACATTAAATATATATTCTTCTTCGTTTATCATAACTAGTTTGTGGCAATATTAACAATGTTTATTTGGACCACAATCCTGTCCAACATGATCACATTGAACATATTAATAGATATTTTGTTCGTAAAAATGTTATATTAAATACTTTTTTATTTCTATAAGTTACAAATTAAGACTAATTAATTCTTAGCTAATTAAAAGTAGCTTATTTCCCATGTTCATCATTCTTTTTGTAATAAGTTTTGGGTCTAATTTACGATAATTATTTCAACTTAAATATATTATTTTCAATCAACACAATTACGTTAGCACATATAAAATTTCCATAATTTTATCAATTTGACAAAAACAATGTTTTATGTGTGGATATTTTATTAAAAGAAAAACACAACCAATTTTGAAAAAGTCTCAAAATATTTAAACTTTAATATGGAATTCGAACATCAAGGTATTAACTTGGACCAAAATTATTAAGTTATTAAATACGATTTTTTTAGAGCAACTTTTACATATAACAAACATAAAAATCATATTTGTATGTTATAACTATAATTTGCATAATTGCGCTCCACAACAAATTTTATGTTTGCTATGGAGCTTTTGATTTGTATAATTCGCTAGATACATCCAATTTTATACAAATTATTCAGTTTTGTATAAATTCATTTATACATTGTAATTTTTATAATAAGATTTGTATTTGTATAATTATAACTGTATATGACGAAAATATATGTATGTGTATTTGTATATACATTTTTCTCTCGTTTTATACAAACACAAACGTATTTTATACATTTGTATACCGAATGGGTAATTGTATACCGAAAATGGTTAATTGTATACCGAACCAGATGACAAAAAAATGAGATGTTTGCTGCGAATTACAAATAAAACAAACTATGACTATAACATTTAATTTGAATTAATAGTTTGTTATTTCTTATAATTTTCCCTTTTTTTTACGAACAAAAAAGGCAATCTGGTACTAAAAAAAAAAGGAATTCATCAAAATATTTACTTGAAAGGGTGTACTTGCAACATTTACAAATTTGAAGGTGCTAACTCTATAATTTAGAAACTGCGTGGGCTTTATCATCAAAATTTTAAACATTATCATACTTTAGGTCATTACCAAAACTACCCTTCTTCCCGTCACATATGCAGAATATAAATTCTGTATTGCAATCAGAAAAAACCCTAGCTCTGTTCTCAGCGCTTCCGGCGACTATTCCCGTCGAAGGTCAAAACCCTAGATAAATCAAACTGGAAATCTCAATTCTCTGTAATTTGTTATCTCACTAATCTTTTGCCCTTTGTTTTTGCACTTCTGCAGGTACTTGGTGAAAATTCTAGGAGTAACAAAGTTCTATTGGAGCTGATTAGGTTAGTGTGCGATTTATATGCTTAATCAGCAATATATGTTTCGTTTTCTAGATTAAAATAGACATTTAGTAATAGATAGTACATATACGTGTGTGCAGGTGTATCCATTGTTTTAAAACCGAGTACTGTATGTATAGAAAGTACTTTTACAATACTGAGTTGAATTTGTTGTCGCGGAAGGGTGATCAATGCAGTTATATTTTGAATCCGGTGACTTAAGCTGGAATTGTTTTTTTTTATTTTATGACAAGGCAACCCGCAGCCGCTACCTTTGGGTGCGCACAGGGTAAAACCCCGCTCCTATGCAATAGCTCTCGCAAACCACATAGGAGAGGTAACCGCACTAGGCAAGCCCGGTGCGACGAGCTCAGCTCGACCCAGAAGGCAAAGGCAAACCCCTTGCTTTCGTTTGCCAGGGATTTTGAACTTGAGACCTCCAACATGGAAGTCCAAGCCCAAACCACTAGGCCACCCCGAAGGGTAGAATTGCATGTACTATTTTGATAAAGTGATCCCACTGTGAACGAGGTTGTTCAGCTTCTTCCGCATTTATGAAAGTTAAGATAGGGAGTACTTGATGAAGAGATATGCTACTTTGGTGTAGTATTAAGCTATTTTACATAAAGGGTAGTTGGATATGTATTTTTGGTGTTTTGGTTGGGAATGAAATGACTTAGCTTATTTTTGTTAAGCTATGGATTGTTTTGATGAATACAGATTTATTTTCCCTTTTTAATCTATTTGACACAAAAGGGTAGTTGGATCTCCATTTTGGTGATTTTATCACTTGGTTATGTTTGCTCAAACAACATTGCGGCAAGAAATGGTGTCTTAATTTTGTATATTGGTATAGGCTAGTACTTTAGATTATTTTGAGAATATAAACTATAGTGTGCCCTTTTGGTTTAGATTATTTTGAGAGTATGAACTATTTTCTTGACTGGCTTCTAAGTGTAGGAAGTGTCAAAACCAACTTGTGAAGTGGATTAGTTTATGTTCCTCTCTCCATTTCCTTTTATCTATTTTTTGGCCGGTTTTGAAAAAAGAGCATCTCACAGGCATTATTCACATAACAGTACCTGTTACTGTGTAACAACCTAACGGGTTGTTTTGGTTTAGACGCATACATTTTCTACTTTATGGGGTCGTTTGGTAGAGTGTATAAAAATAGTGTTGAATAGGATGTTTTAGTAATGTTGATATTAGTTATACTAACATTAGTTATGCTTAGATTATTTTTTATGCTCGATTTGGTTTGGTGTATTAAAAATAACATGCATTGCATAATTTCTAAAATTAATTATTTGTTCACAAAAATACCTTCCACAAATATGGTGGTGATGTGGAAAAGGTTTTGAAGGGCAATTGTGTCTTTAAACCATGCTAATGCATGCATTATAAACCCTTGCATTGCTAATACCATGTATTAGTTATACATAGCATAATACCAAATAGAGTGTATAACTAAGCCTTGCATTAGTTTAACATAGGCTAAAAAAGTTTACCAAACAAGGTATTAATAATACACAAAATTAATGCATGCATTTTTGTTTCTAATGCATCCTCATCAAACGATTCTGATATGCTCTGCAAATTCAGTATGGTCATCGATGCACGAGTGTTAATTGTAGTTTGTATGACCAGAACCAGACACGTGACATTTATGCCTACCATAGTTGAATAATAGCTGTTCATAATCACTAGTCTGGTTCTAATGTGCCTTGGTTATTTGTAGGGATGGCTCCAAAGCAGCCAAATACAGGCCTTTCTGTGGGTCTTAACAAAGGACATGTTGTTACTAAGAAAGAGTTGGCTCCCCGCCCTTCTGATAGGAAAGGGGTAAGTTGTTTTCTGGTTTCCATGCTTTTGATCTCTTTGTTTCTTAATGTTTCGGATGTTACCCATTCTGGATATCTAAACTCATCCACACACAAAAAAGTTATTCTCAAAATCTAATTCCATCTGGACTTCTAATAGGTTTGCTTCTCTTTGTCTCTTGTTTAGAAAACCAGTAAGAGAATACATTTTGTTAGAAGCCTTATCAGGGAAGTAGCTGGTTTTGCACCTTATGAGAAGAGAATTACTGAGCTTCTTAAAGTTGGAAAGGACAAACGTGCTCTTAAGGTAGCCAAGAGGAAGCTGGGTACTCACAAGAGAGCAAAGAAGAAGCGTGAAGAGATGTCCAGTGTTCTCCGTAAAATGAGGTACTTGACAGCATTTCAACTTGAATATTATACTTTTATGACCATTGTGTTAGACTAGGTGCTTATCTTTGTCTTTTGGTGATCCAGGGCTACTGGAGGTGGCGAGAAGAAGAAATGAGTTGCATGCTAACACCTCTCTTTGAAATTTTCGGGTTTAGAAACTGTTTTGCGTAGATCTACTTCTCATCATTTTTATTGTTGAAACACATTTTTTTGTAATCTTTTGTTTCAGAACGAGAATGGGTCAAAGTTTTTGACATTTAGATGTTGCAACTCATTTGTATGTGAATTAAAACTGTACCAAGTCTTGTATCTGGAATACCATATAGATTCCAGATATATTTTGAAATATAGGTACTGGTCGAGCAAGAGATCCAGCTACATGCGAATCTACTTAAATATAATGTATTTAGAACAAATTATATCTAGAGCTCGTCGCACTGGGCTTGCCTAGTGTGGGTTACCTCTCCTATGTGGTTTGCGAGCTATTGCATAGGAGCAGGGGTTTTACCTTGTGCGCACCCAAAGGGTAGCGGCTGCGGGTTTTCCCTGTCATAAAAAAAAAAAAAAAAATTATATCTAATTTTGGCCTTATATATTTGTGATACATGTATCAGACGGGATCAATATAAAACACGTAATTAGGTTTTAAATAATGAAATTTGTTTTGTTTGCCCATTAATTAAATCCCAAACCTAGGCTTCACTCAAGGATTTGAGGTGATGTAAAACGCTAAGATGGAAATAAAGAGCCAGGTGTTAAATACCCAATTAAACTGGGTCAATAAGGGTCGTAAATTACGAGGTACAATTTGAACCGTACCATTTTTTAGTGCTGTATGCGTCCCAACACAACTGTTATTTTTAAATATTGGTAAGATAAGATAAACAAATTTATTTACCATATTTCAATGTCTTAAAATTAAAACAATTGCTGTCCCACAAATTAAGGGATCAATATTAGTTCTATTTCTGTGTATTTATGTCCAGCCTCTGGTCGTAATATTTCTTTTGACTAACCACGAGATTAGAATAAGTTCAATGCTTTAATGGTGGAGAGATTTGTGATTTCAACTTATCAAGAAAAAAAATCACTTCAAAATATAAACATTTGTGCGTTAGGATTAGTTTCGAGAAACTTCTTTTGAAAATAGTTTTGTTTATTATTAGTTGTAAGTGAACAAGGCAATAAATATATGAAAGCTTAAAAGAGAGCTCAATTCTTAGTAGTCATAACATTCATGAAATTACATTGAAAAAATTTTCTGAAACAAAGAGCGAGTGTTCATACACGAGTCAACTAAAGACATTTAACAAATGACATCTTGAAATCAAATCAGTTTGCAACATTGTTTATTCTAATAGTGAATGTAGAAGATGAAACTTGTAAAAAAAACAAAAAAAAACTTTTAATTTAAACAATCGTAGGTCGATCAATGTAACAATTTCAATGCCTTTATTCGCGGGGGTTAGGAATATTTAAAGGTGAGGTGAGAGGTACAGAGACAATGG
>JAJOOO010080008.1:0-12896 GCA_029582685.1 Solanum piurae
TTGGGGATCACATTTCAAAACTTTAGATAACTTTATTGTTATTTTCTCATCTATTGTTCATGTTCTTGAAGTGATTGAACTTGAAGGGTCCACATCAAGTGATAGAAATCAAGCGGAGTATCTTTTGACAAAGATTAAAACATTTAAATTTATTTTTGTGCTTCACTTGATGTTGAAAGTGTTGGCAATGTCAAATGAGTTGAGTAAGATTTTACAAAAAAAAGATCAAGATATTGTTAATGCCGTGAAGTTTCTTAATATTACAAAGAAAAGATTGCAAGATATGAGGGAAAATGGATGGGAATCTTTGTTGGATGATGTTTCCTCATTTTGTGATGTGCATGATATCTTGATTCCCAAGTTAGATGAGTCTTATTTTCCCGGAAAGTCAAAACGTAAGTATTCGGGTGTTAGTTATGCGCGTGTTGAAGTTTTTTTTGTTGTCATTGATGTGCAACTTCAAGAGCTTAATGACCGTTTTGATGTAGTGAGTAGTAATTTGCTTCTTGGGATGGGTAGTTTGAATCCGGTCAATTCTTTCTCTAATTTTGACAAAGGTAAAATCATGACTTTAGCAAAGTGTTATCCAAGTGAGTTTGATGATGGAAAAATTCGAGATTTGAGCTATCAACTCGATACTTTCATTATTCATATGCGAAGTGGTAATCCCAAGTTCTCCAACTTGCAAGGGATTCGTAATTTGGCGAAGGCATTGGTTGAAGCAAATCTTGCGGAGACTTATTCACTTGTTTATTTACTTGTAAAGTTGACTTTGAATTTACCTGTTGCTACGGCAACTGTGGAGAGAGCATTTTCGTCAATGAAGCACATAAAAAATGAAGTGCGGAATAGTATTGGTAATCAATATTTAAATGATTGTCTAGTGTGTTACATAGAGCGTGATGTATTTATAAATGTTAGTAATGATGTCATTATCGATCGTTTTCAGAATATGAAAACTCGTCGAGGACAATTGTAAATGAATGATGAATATTTATAATATTAGTAATATTATTGAAAGTTTTAAATTTGTTAACTTCATGCTTTTAGTGTGGAGTGTGGATTTGTAATATCTTATTATTTATATTTTATTGATTGATTTATGATATATATCGAAAAGACGAATAATTTAATCAAATATAAAATTAATTTAATCGATAAGTTTATTTGGCACCCACGGACTCTAAATCCTGGATCCGCCACTGCTTGCTACATTCGTTGGTTTGTTACCCATCGTATGGGCTATTATCAAAAAGGATACATAGATGGCATATTATTTGAAAAGTTTATTCTTCATAAATAAGAATTTCCTTGGTGATAATTTACAAGGTCAAGTTATAATTTTTTTTACTTTAACAACGGTGGTGTCTGGGCTAGCTTGTGTGCACCTCGACTATTCCATTGGGTACTTGCTGCCTCCCATCCACCCAGATACTTGGAGATCTGAAGGCTTAGGTACATGAGAAGTAATCACCTAGTATTTTTTGTCTCTGCTGGAATTTGAACTCTGGTGTCCAGGGCTTACTCTCACTTCATTGACCACTTGGCCACACTCTTGGATGCGGTCTAGTTACAACTTTTCTCTTTCCATTTCCCTTGATGTTTGGTATTTAAGATGTTTGTGGCACTAAAGTTTTTGCTGGGTATGAACCACCACTCTCAGCAGGTTGCATGAACGACTACAAGAATGCAGCGGAGATGAAGTCTTGAAGGCTGAAGCTGGTGCTAAGGTTCAGAAGTTCACTGAATGGGCTCTTAAATGTATAGGTTTCCATTCCCGCTGCCAAGGAAAGAGAGATACGGTTGGGCATAACTCTGCTGTTGAAATACAATTGCAGTTATCAGCTTTCAAAACTTTCCTGGATCTTGCTGGGAACCACCTTTCTGGGAAGGACTTTACAGAAGCATTTGATGCAGCTTGCTTTCCGCTTACACTATTCTCTAGTTCATCTGATACTTGCTGGGCATCAGGAATTTCAGCTACTGCAATCCAAGGATTGCTCGGCATGTTGGTGGATGGGGGTGCAGACAATGTCAATCAGTGCTTTCTTGAAGCATCGCGTTTTGGGAGCACAGAGTTGGTCCGCATTCTTTTGCAGGTATATTGATGTATATTTTGGAGTGTAATATTTTCACTTTTGCGTTTAGAAGCATGCATCTACCCCCTTTTCAGATTTGTACTTTCTAAAGGTTCTTCTTGGTGACTGCCTTTGTAAATTTTATATTGGTATTTCACCTGTCATGGATGTTCTATTTGCTTCTTCTTCTTTTTTGTCTTTCTCTCACCCTTAGTTTTTGGGTTGGGCTTACAAAGCACTGTTAGTGTTTTCTACATGTTCCAATTTCACTTTGATAAGTAGATAAAAAAGTAAATAAATAAAAGAAAACACAGATATACCTTTAAATAATACACAAAATCTCAACAAGAAATTGCGTATGAAGGATCTTGTTTTACTTCCCCTCGGGGCAATTAGATGCCCGAGACTGTGTAGCTCGCTGGAATACTTAGTTAGGTTGAAACTACTTTAGGTCGTGCCACTTATTTATAAAGCAAAAAAAGAAGAAGAGGCTTTTGGTAAACAATTGGATAGCCAAGGGAACCCAATAAACAACAAGGATCAGACTATAAAGAAAAACACAAGCGACAAAGAAAACGAAGTAAAACATACAACCAAGATTGGGACCTTCAGAGTGGGGAATGGTTTGAAGACCAGCTTCTGAAATGAGATCTGGTTAGGTGATGTAAATCTGAAGATACTTTTTCCTGATCTGTACATTATCAGCCTACAGCAGAATGACACTATAGCGCAGATGTGGAGCCCTCAAGGTTGGGACCTTATGTTCAGAAGGCCTCTATATGATTGGGAGGTTGGAAGAGTAGCAGACCTACTGCATGCTTTAAACTTGTTTCCAGGCACTGTCACAGAGCCTGACAAACCAGTTTGGAGACTGCATATCAGAGGGTTTTTTACAGTGAAGTCATGTTATTGGTAGAGGAATACCAATCATCTTTTGACAACAGTTTGGCCCTGGAAATTAATCTGGAAGATTACGATCCCTTTAAAAGTTGCATGTTTCACTTGGTTGGTAATTAGAAGAGCCTGTCTAACCCATGAAGTGCTACAATGAAGAGGTATACAGATCTGTTCAAAGTGTTATATGTGCGACAAAAGACTGAAGTAAATGGCCATTTGTTTCTGCATTGCAAGATAGCTACAGATATGTGGAACATGTTCGTTTGTATACTCGGGGTAAACTGGACAATGCCCAGAACCACTTTTGAGGTTCTAACACACTGGCAAGGAATTGGAAAGAGAGGATCAAAGGAAGATTGGTGGAAAAATATCCCTGCTTGCATCTGGTGGACACTATGGAAAGAAAGGAATGAGAGATGTTATGAAGGAAAGGTTAGCAGCTCCCAGGAGATCAAGATGAGATGTCTTAGTCTTTTGTATTTTTGGTGTAAGCAAAATTTAGTGGGGGAAGTAGATAGCCTTGTGGAGTTTATTAGCCAATTGTAATTTTTTGGAAGTTTGTCTTTTTGGATTTTGAGTATGATGGCACCCCCGGGGGGTTTGTAAATCCCACCTCATCGGTTTTGATGAGTTCTTTTGTGTGAATACAAAGTTACCTATTTAAAAAAAAAACATACAACCAACAAAAAGAATCCAACATCAAGTGTTCTAACAATGTTGGCACCACCAGATAACCAACACAAAGAAACAGAAGGAGAAAAAGGGAGTACTGACCACAAGGCTCCTCAAGGATACCAGGGAGGACTAGTACAAGATCTTGGAACGAACAATAGAGAAAATAGCAGCTCACAAAAGGAGGATAAGGTAGAAAGACAAAATGATACGAGTACTCAAGAACCGAACCCATTGCAGATTATTATCCCAGACACATCTCTTAGTGAGACACCAGAGATAGAGCCATAGAGGACGTGTCAATTGAGAAGAAACAACACAGAAGAGATACTAGGGGAAGATGAACACATGGAGGAGAACATAGGTCATATAAGCAAAGAAGGAGACCTCTCACCCAGGCAGATTGACAACCTAAGAGTGGAACCAAAAGAGGAAAACCAAGCAATCCACCCCTTCCTTTGGAGGTTAGAACAAGGAGGAATAAAGATAAACCACCCCAGATTGATTAATGATTGACAAATTACTTTTCTAGAACATATGATCTGTTAATTCTTAGAATTCCTTTGAGAGATTAATGGAACTTAACAGAAGACATCACTACCCATACATAGCTCTAATGAGTTAGAACAATACAAAAGGAGACTGGGAATACAGAATGCCATTGCAAATTGTTCCTCAAAGATTTGGATTTTCTGGAATGGTGAATGGGAAGGTCAAGTGCTTACTGACATTATTCAACAACTCACTTTGAAATTCAGATGCAAGGCTGGTAATCAAGAAATTATGATCTCAGCTGTATATGCTAGGTGCAATGCTCTAGAAAGACTGGAACTTTGGGAGGACATTGAACACGTTTCTTATGCAAATCAGATACCCTGAATAATTGGAGGAGATTTCAATGTTATCCTACATGATGAGGAGAAGTTGGGAGGTTTCCCTTTCACACATCATGAAGCAACACATTTTTCTCAATGCATCAATAATTGTGCTATCTCTGAATTTAAATTTGTAGGGAGTAAAATACACATGGTGGAATTGCAGAATACAGAATGAATGCATCTTCAAAAGATTAGACAAAGTTTTTGGTAATCAGAAGTTCATGGAGGTCTTTCCGGTCAATGAGGTTCGACATATGGTGAGACAGGGATTAGACCATGCTCCTCTACATGTGATATGCAATGCATTACAAGAACCAGTCATCAAGCCCTTCAAATTTCTTAATATCTGGACCAAGCACAACCATTTCAGAAGCATACTGAAAGACAATGGGAGGATTGACTTTGTTGGTAATCCTTTTACTGTGTTCCAGGCCAAATTAAAAAGGGTGAAAGGAGACCTCGCATGATGCAGTAAAGAGAGTTTTGGCAATGTTTTTCAGCAAATAGCCACTCTAGAAGATGTAACAAATGTTAAAGAGATTCAGTTGGAAATATATCCTACAGAGACTAGCAGGGATGCTCTTAACAGAACTGAAAAGATATTTGCACTTAGAGGAGTACAGGTTTGTAGATGGGGACAGGAATACCGAATTCTTTCATTCCTATGTGAAAGGTAGGAGAAAAAAGCTTCACATCTAAGAGATTCAGACAAGCCAAGGAGACAAAATTCAGAATACTCAAAATATTGGAGAAGAGCCTGTTAACTTTTTCAAAAATCAGTTCACTTCGGCGAGTCACAGGTAAGCTGGAAAATGCCTACGACATGATGGATAAAATGCCAACACAGATGGGGCTAGTAAAGGCAATTCTGGTGAGAGCTCTTATGGATTTTGCCTTAGAGATAGCTCAGGTGATCTAATATATGTGGAAGCGTAACAAATAGGGGAAGCTAGCAACATGGAGGCAGATACTATAGCCATCATAAAAGCTCTCAGCTACTGTTTCACACATGGACGACATAACGTAATTCTTGAGACTGATTCACTTGGTCTCAGGAACATGCTAGAAGATATGTGGAAAATAATACCCTGGAAGCTGATTGACAAAATTGAGGAAATCAAATTTAGTACAACAGTAGGGGTCCAAGTTCAGCACTCTTTCAGAGAGGCTAATCAGCTAGTGGATTTCTAGCAAACACAGCTATAATACATGAAGGGATCAAATTTCACACTTTTCAAAATCTTCCAACCATTGGAAGGAAGATTTTCAACCTAGATAGAGCATCACTCCCTTCAATCAGGATAAAGATATGCAAGATCAGTAGCAACAACCATGCATAGCATACAATCAAGGAGACCAATATTCACCGTTATTATATTTACATAATATGTTTTGGCCACTTCATGGGCGAAATAACTATGATGAAGCTGCCTAGCCTAAGTTAAGTCAGGCAACAAAGAGGTACAAATGAAAGTTGAAGATCTGAGCACTGCAGAAAGCACCATCGAAAGGAGGTCAGAAGCTTCTAATTGCATTTCACCCCTGCTAGGAAAACACGGATCCATTGGTAAACCCACACATCATACAAGAGAAGAAGGATGTGAGACACTCACACGTAACAGATCAACTGATACCCATTATGACAACCCTCTGTAAACTCCTGGGTATACACAACAATCTCATTCACCGGATTACACATCTAGACAGGCAAAACAGGGAGCAGAAGTTAACTTCAAACCAGGACCACAAAAACGAAGAGCAAAAAAGAAGAGAAAGGTAAATTTCTTACTTCTGCAAGCTGAAAACTAGCAGCAAACACCAAAGAGGACCACACGTGTTGATCACCTAGAGATTTAGGAGAACCAAACCACTGTTGTGGAACCTCTTCATGTTCATCATCTTCAGAGCTCAGTGGAAGCGGCGGTGGAAAACAATGAGTTTCCTTTTGGAAATTCTTCCAATATAGATATAGAAATAGAGGTGAACTGGAACAGTCGGTCCATTTTGTTTTAATTCCTACTTTCTGTCGCTACTTTCCTTTCTGGACCCATTTGGGCTTCAGACTTTTTGTGCATGTTTTCTAATTATCAAGAAAATCTAGCTCGTGGCTCAAATTGCCTTAAAAAGAAGTCTTGCATTCTCATCTTTGGTTGTTTTGGTTTTCTTGTAGATTGCTCAAAGGAACAGCTTGGATGTTGATGTTGAACTGGCTTTGGGATTTGCTTCCCATTACGGTAAACTTGGAACCATGGAATGTTTAGTGGAAGAG
The DNA here is from genome assembly GCA_029582685.1 of Solanum piurae. Lineage (NCBI taxonomy): Eukaryota > Viridiplantae > Streptophyta > Magnoliopsida > Solanales > Solanaceae > Solanum > Solanum piurae. The sequence continues at coordinate 6,795 of JAJOOO010080008.1, forward strand.
GGGAATGCAATGTCTTTCTTGGGCCCTCTGATGAGAGCTGCTGAGAGGGGATGCATGCAAGTTGTTGAATGGTTTGTCAAAAGGGGATGCAGGGACATGGAACTATGTCTGGCCCTTACAGCTGCGACCTCCAGTAGTCAGGTTGAAGTTGCCGCGTATCTCCTTCCTCACGTTCCTAAGCATGTTCTTGCTGCCCTCAGCATCGAGATTCTTAAGGCTGCTGGTGAGAGAAGCAGTGGGTCTCTTGATGGGGTAGCATTTCTTTTGCGTTCAGACTTCCTCGGTGATCCTGTTGCCACTTATGCTGTTGCCGACAGCATAGCTAAGTCTGATGATGATGCTGTTGCTCCTGGTCTGAGGAGTTTCCTTCGGGAACATTGGTCGGAAGCTGCCTTCTCAGATGGACTGCGGCAAGGAAAAGAACACTACTTAAACTTTGTGCGTATTGTAAACTGTGGTGAATCTCCCATCTGTTTGAAGGATCTTCCTGGGCCCTTGAGGGTAGCAATAGCATACCTGCCACTGTATAGAGAAAGTGTTAAGGCAGGGGGATGTTGCTTGTTATCTCAAAGACTTAGAGGACAGCTTGTGGAAGCAGTCAAAAGGCTTGGTGGTGTAGTACTGGAAGAGGCAAACCAAGGAAAAGAATTAATGGCTGTCTTGGAGCATCATCTTCCTCCATTTTTGCTAAATGCATCAAGTGCTGCTTATTAGAAGCTCTGAAATTTTCACCCCCACCCCCCCCAATCACCCATCGCAAGTATAATAACACATAGTTGGGTTGAAAGTGAGGAAGAAACCTCCAAGGTTGGTCAATTTTCTTACTGAACAAGTAGGTCGGCTTATAGTTACATGTCTGCGCGGAGTCTGGAAAGATGCATACTTAAATGTGTTGATTTTATGTAACTACATTCAGAAGGGCTAGTAACTCAAATGTTCATTGTATATTTGCTGGTGCCCTGCTGTTTTTTGTTTCATCTTGTCCTTGGTGATCTTGTTTGAAGAGTCGATTACATGGACATGAATGTAGAAAAGGAATTGATCAAACAGTAGACATTTAGTTACAAGTGTGTTTTTACTTGAATAAGATGAAAAATAAAAGGATACTTGAGAGCTCTCATAATGTGTGGGATTTGGAGAAGTGAATTATGTTGAGAGTATTGCTTACAGTTTTATATTAAAAAGTTGTGCATAAAACAAATACATAAAATACTGCAAAAGAAACGAGAAAAAAAAGTGGGGTGTATATCCACATGTATGTATATGTGTATATCTAAGGATGTGAAAGTGGATCTGTCCATCAGTGTACATCCATGTATATTATCAGGCTGTATCTTCTATGTATATCTATGAAATTCATGTATGATATATTATACACACGTGATATACATGGTCGATTTCAGATGAACTTCCTCAAATTTTGTATGTAGCTTCGTCTAGGTGTTCCCATTGAATGCCAACAACACCCACTCAAAAGGATTGTTAAAAAAATTGAGATCTAAGCTGAGTTGCGATTTCAAGATTGGAGTTTAGAGGATCGAAGGAACCAGTGGAGTTGGTGGTAGGTGCATAAATGGGCTTAAAACTAGTTGAGCTAGAGCTGTGTAAATGGTGCAACATTGCTAACGTTTTCTTTTCTTATATGAATATGAAATTGTATCTTGACAAAAATGAATAAATCAGTTGGTCTCTGCAATTTTTCTTGTCACTTTATACTCTCTACCTTTAAATTAGGACAAGTTTGACTATTTGGTTTTTCCATGTCCCATATCCTCACAAAACTTGTAACTTGTAACACGACTTCTATCTTACCAAGTGATTACTACTGTTACTCAAGTCTTTTTTGGATTTTTTTTTTGTTTTTAAGAAATAGAAAATGTATATATTAAAGATTCATATATTATTTGCAAATTGGAGATTGCTCTGATTAATATTTTTAGAGCCTATTTGGATTAACTTAAAACATAATAATCATATTAATGCTATATAGCTATAGTTTTGATAATTGCGCTTCATAGCTATAGTTTGATTTGCTATGGAGGTCTTGATTTGTATAATTCGCGAACCCTGATTTGTATATGCGGATGAACAAGTTTGTATAATTCATTTTATTGGCAGATCAAATGATATTAATTGATCAATTCTATATAGATTCATTTTTATTATGAACACTTGGATGATTCGTATATGAAACATTTTAGTTTTTCTAGATTTATTACATATACATTCCAGGTTCATTTGTATCTCTGAAAATTGCATTTGTATAAGGAAAAACTACACAATATAGCAAACATATACTATAATTTATAATACTCAGCTATAGTTTAAATTTTTTAATGTTTACAGCTATACTATCAATTTTATAGTAAAAGGTGAGTTTATATACACTTAGCATATTATACGGCATATATCAAGCTAATGTCCAATTATATTCAATCTTTTACTCTCTCTCTCTCTCTCTCTCTTCCCTTACCTTTTTTCTCTTTTCTTGTTCCAAAATCAAATCAAACTCTAGTTATGTTTCCTTCCCAAAATTACGATTTTGAATCAAATCAAACTCTAATTTCATTTTCTTCCTAAAATTACAACTTTGAAGGTGAATGTTCATCAACGTTAAAATTTCATAGAATCAAGTAACTTCTATTTAGTTGTTTCAAATTATTAAATTTTTGAGTTGATATATATATATATATATTTTGTATTTGTATCATTCAATTTCAATTAGGGTTAATCAAAAGGTACTTCTAAAATTGATACTTTAATTGCGGAACAGAGGAGGGTTAGAAGAGGTATACTACATAATGTTCATTCTTTGGATGTTCCTCTTTTTTGGCAATTGAGATACAAATAAAGATTTCACAATAATCCATACTGACGCAACAACTTAGTCAAGATCAAGGGTCAAAGTGTGTCAAGAGAAAAGAAAGTGTTGAACTTTCGAAATCTTCAAAAATGTCCAACAGAGGAATCTGAAAGAAGAGGCATTGTATCATACCTTTCAATACTGAGTTTGTATTCATATTTCTTTTTGGACACATCTATTGTATACATATTCATTATTGAATGAAGCAATAAAAATCATGTGTTTACACAGTATCACATGTTGTATTCTTTGTATTCAATGTATCCTTTTGTATTTTTCATATTTTAAATATATACTTTGATATGTTGTATCAAATTTTGTTCATATTGCGTGGTGCAATTGTATTCATGTATCAACCCTAAAAAAATTAGCACACGCTTGTATTAGTTACATGTTGTATTCTTTGTATTCAATGTATTGTATTAGTTACATGTTGTATTTTTTGTATTCAATGTATCCTTTTGTATTTTTCATATTTTAAATATATACTTTGATATGTTGTATCAAATTTCGTTCATATTGCGTGGTGTAATTGTATTCATGTATCAACCCTCAAAAAATTAGCACATGTTTGTATTAGTTACTAGCAATTATAATAGTAGGTATTCAAGAATTCGTAGGTTGAATGAACCAACAAATATATGTATTCATACTATAATAAATTTGTATTCTTTGTATTTGTATTCACTATATCTTTTCGTATTTTCATATGTGAAATGTATAATACAGGTATCAATCCTGAAATTGCTTGGCACCATTAAATTGATGTATCAATTCTAACAAAATTTTATACAAATTTTGAAAACAATAATCATCAAATCAAAGTGGCGTGATTTAACGTATTGTCGTTTTAAAAAAAATGGATTCTGCCGTTTTAAATGTCCTCGACTTTTAATTTTTATACTAGTATACAAAAAAAAAAAACTTTGGATCGTGTTAATTGATTAATGAAAAATTGGGATTTTAACGAGCTTAATTATAATAAGAAATTTACCTTATTTAGTGCTTTATAATTATAAATGTAGTAATGTATTAAAAAAATGGCAGGCATAGGATACAACTAGATTAAGTTAGAAAGTATAGTCATTTTATGTAAATATCACACTTATGGCTATTCCCATTTAATAACCCTAAAACTATAGTCATTTCTCTTTATATAATTAGGTGAATTTGTATATGTATATGTTCTCTGTGTTCTCCGTGGTTCTCAGCCAGATGGCAAACTAGGCGAAACATTAGTTGAGAAATACAATTAATGTAAATTGTAGCTATTAACATTTAAATAAATGTTAAATGACCTAATTACACATCTTTTTTATCTTATTTTTTATTATTCCCTACCATTTCAAAAAATTACAAAAATCCCTCTTTTCTTCAATTTCTTTCACTTTTCTGGATACATCACTCTAAACAATCACCCTCACGATTTTTTTTCCTTTTTTCACACCTAAAATCACTCTATGGTATCACCAATTATCTCCATCACTTCATTTTTGAATTTCAAATCTTTTCTTTTTTCTTTTCCAGTTCACCAATCTTCTTCTTCATATTTTAAATCTTTTCTTTTTTCTTTTCCAGTTCCCCAATCTTCTTCTTCATATTTCAAATCTTTTCTTTTTTTCTTTGCCAGTTCATCAATCTTCTTCTTCATATTTCAAATCTTTTCCAGTTCACCACTCTTCTTCTTCATCCATTTTTTTTCTTTCCAGTTCATCAATTATCAATTTTTTAAATTCTTTTTAGTCTTTTCATCTATAAATTTCTGATATATATGGATGATATGTATGTACGTGTGATCTTCAGAAAGCATTATCGAACAACACGACGCAAAAGAAATCGAAGAGAAGAGATGAATCGGTTGTTTGTCATACGGCGATGAAAAGTTATATACGGGTTCTGGTCCATTATTTTGCAATGGTACAAATTACTGCTAAATACCCATTCTTTTGCAATGATACATACAAACTAACACTACATGTGTCTAATACTTAATATCTATCTCACACGGTAATGTTTCGATATAAAATCAAACACTTTACAAACAATCTTTACTTCTCTAATGTATATGTAGGATTGCAATACATAGCAATTTACTAAATATTTTAGGAATAATAATGTATCATGAGTAATATATCCATCTCGAATGCAAGAATTGAATTCTTGATCATCTGTAGTCTCTATATTCATTACAACACACAACTATAAACATATAAACAAGACGGAATGACCTGGGAGACCCTTATACTTGGCTCGGATTGTCAACTAGACCTTTATACTCATGACTTTGTCAATTGAACACTTAAACTCAATGAAACACCATATTTTAAACCTCTCTGACTGTTGACCAATCATATGTGGCAACTTTATAGTCGAGGTGGAACAAACGTGTGATCTCACGCGTTAAAGGAGTGTAAACAAAAAAATTTGAGACTAAAACTAATTAAAAGAAAAGAAAAAAAAAAAATTCTTTCCTACTTAACACCACTATCGTTCTTCCCCCCACCTAGTCCCCATTTTTCTTTTTTGCTCCCTTTCCCCATTTTTATAATCTTTAATATGTTTGCAAAGAGTATTTCAGAAATCTTTTTCTAGAAGTAGTTGCTTCAGTCTTCGTGAGATAAAAATATATGAAGAAAAGTTATTGAGGGAATAGGGAGGGGTAATTTACAGGCGGTTAGGTGATAGTGATCTGACTATTTTGAAGAGTGAAGAATGATTATTGTATGCCTTTGTAAAATTAAGTGGAACATGTATATATATTAGAACATATTAAGATATTTTAGTGTGGTTCATTGACATTAATGGAGGAAACAAATTCACAATGGTTCAAGTGGTGGATGAAGACCTTGGTAAAAAAAATATGGCGAAAAATTATGGACGATGAAAACTTGGAGAACAATGATAATTTTTAGTTATTTCATATAGTGATAACCAGTAAGAAATAATGATGTAAGATGGCCATGGTGTCTTTGGTGAAACAAATGGAGGGAGATGGTCAAGGATAAAGTTAGTGTGAGGAAGAAACGGAGTAAAAAAGAAAAAAAATGAAAATTTTAAATAAAGTAAAAAATAAGTGAAAAAGAAAAAAATTTAAATTTCTTAAAATAAAGTAAAAATAAGTGACGTGTCACTAAAAGTTTGATGTGGATCATAACATGTCATTTTCATTATGTGTTTGAAGTGCACGTGAAGTCAAAAGAGTTTAAAAGATTGTGTTTTATTGAGTTTAAGTGTTCAGT
>JAJOOO010080010.1:0-29031 GCA_029582685.1 Solanum piurae
TGAAAAGATATTTTCTTCTATTCACGATTTTATAAGTAGCCAAGATATTTTAGTCTTAATTTATTATTTATGTCTTGACCCCTCCCCCCCCCCCCCTCACTCATAAAACAAAGTATAAGATAATTATAACTATATACTTTCAATATTGGTACAAAGACTACTCATTTTTCAATTGTATTTCATTCATGGACTAAATATTCCTTTTAGATTAAAATAAACTATTTCTTTTTAATTATAACGACATGAGTAGCTAATAATCATAAGTATGCTTCCCATCTAGGTTCAAGAGATATGACAAACTCTTTCTTCAATAACAAAAATAAATCTACAAGGTTAAGTTTGTATATATAATTTTGTTTGACTTGATTTGTGTTGCTGGCGGGTGAACTAGACACTGTCGTGGGTCAGGGCCCCCAGGAACCAAACGATGTGAAGATCCTGGGTTACGTGGACCATCATGCAACTTTGAAATTTTGTGAACCACCAAAAAAGGTTGTAAGATTTTTTCACCTTTTGTTGTTAAACTCTCATATGGTCGAATAACTTGAACCATTTTTTCAGTCCCGAAAAGGAAGACAGCAAGAAAAACAAAGGCAAAAAAGAGTTTCATATTTGTAGAATTGACACTTAGTTTTTTCATTGATGATTGGTCCTTAAATAATGTAGTACAAAATTTGTGTATACTTTCTTGTATTTATGTTAATTAAATGCAATGAAGTTTAGATCATATGAAAATTAATGAAGATATGATGCCTATTATTATTAATTTATAGTGTACACCTGCTTTATTTAATACTGTAACACCCCGCAATTGGAAATAGCTAGAATTAGAAATAATCATTTTTCGAAAGAATGAAAATCTGGAAAATTGGTTAAATTAAGTTAAGTATGAGTTTTGGTCAACTTCAAACAACCATAACTCCTAGATCATGTTGAGTTAGGTGTGCTTCAGATACCATAGGAAATATCTCGGGATTATCTTTCCAACGCCGCCAACTTTACGCGATTCCGAGTTCGTATGAGTGAGATATGTCCATTGGAAGTAGGTTTATTTGGATAAGGAAAGTCCAATCCAGATTTTTGAAGGGTAGTTTGGTCTTTCTATACCCAATTAAGATAATTCATTTTTAGCATTTAAATTGGAGTCTAAACTGAAACTTGTTTCAGTTTAGACAATTTGAAATTAACGCTAGGGTTTTTGGAGAAAGAACTCAAGAGAGAAGAGAAGAGGACAATCAAGATTTCGTTGTATTCATAAGGAATTGATTGCGGATTTCATCAAGGATTTTATCCTACGAGCTATGTGAGACTTTCATAGCATTGGGTTCGTTATCCCACGCGCCAAACATGTTTAGTTCAGTGAAATTCGTCCTAAAAAGGGTTGAAACTTTGATGTTCTTGATTTGTGTTCTTGAGTTTATTTTCGTTCTTGAATTAGGCTGAATTGAGCAGTTCTTCAGATTATTGCGTCGAATTTTAGAGTTTTTTTGAGTTAGGTTCTCTGGTATATTTACTGGGTATCTGAATCTAAAGAAAATTTGGGAAATAAAACCGAGTTTAGGCGAATTGGGGCTAGAAAACAAAGAAGGAAAAAGTCGGGCAAATCTTGAGACCCTGTCGGCGTCGCGACCTTACCTCACCATTTCACAGAAATTTTCTTCGCAGACCGGAGTGGAGGGATCACGGACCATTTTGTCTCAAAATTTATTTCGCGACCAAATAATTAAATGCATCTCCGCGTCGCGGACTTGCTTTCAGACAGTTATTTCTTGAGTTTTTCTCATGGTTAACTATCTAAAAACATTCCTAAACATCATGAGATCTTTCCTATCAGCAATCACAATCCTCGAATCTATAATTCAATTCAAGAAAAGTAAAGAGTCAAGTCAATAGAAGTTAATAGTCAAGTTAAGAGAAATTCATTATGTTTTCCAAAAGTCTTACAAACGTTTTAACTTTGTGTTAAAACTTAAGCTTTGAGTTGAGTAAAGAGTAAGAGTAAATTTCATTTCTTCAAAGATTGTACGGGAACTAATTATTCCCAAGAGTTAAAAATGTTTTCACATTGAAGAAAGAAAGGAAACACCGATTTCCAAAAGAGCTTTGAAGCTAAGTTTTGAGTAATTATCTCAAACCAAAGAAAGAGTTTTATTTTTAAAACATATGAGCTGGGTATATTTTGGGAGTAGTATTGAGCATCGATATGAGGATGCGAGTTCCTAATAACTCAAGTCTCCATAAACCATGTAGCCATCATGGGTATAAAGGATCATACTTTTTAGATGACTCTTTAGTGATTTTTAGCATAGACTAGTGGATCCACTTAGTTAAGAAATTCTATATGACGGCAAAGTATAGGAGAATTCTGGCAGTGTGGGCAAGACCACTTAGGCTCATAATCGTGGTTGTCGGTTAGAGAAACTCCCACAGTATTATATTACTTTATATGTAATTGAGTTTCTATTGTATTTTCTTTAATACATTGAGTTGTCACCTACCATTTTAAATGCTTTGTATAAACTGCACTTTTATTGTTGTTTTTACCTTGTATTTGAGTTGAGTAAAGTCAAGGTAAGTGTTACTTTCATATTCATTTCAAGCTTATGTCATGTTTATTTTTCCCATCGCGTACTCGTACATTCAATATACTGATGCCTTTTGGGCTGCATCTTTTAGTGATGTAGACACAGGTAACCTGGATCATCATCCAGCTCCTCGCTGATGTAGTTGAGCACTCAGAGTCTGTTGGTGGGCCTTCTTGCTTTTTAGAGGACTCCTTTTATATTGATTTAGTACTTTAGTTGTTAGGATGATCAGGGGTCTTGTCCTGGCATTCCTTTTTATTTTAGAGGCTTCATAGATGAGTAGTTATAGTTCTTTAGTCTTTCCGTTTTCAGTTGTATAAGTTAAGACTTGAGTTACCATTTTTGCTAAGCTTTACATCTCTTTAAGTTATTGCATGAGTTATCTTTTAATACTGCCTCTTATGTTTAAGTCTTCCCTGAGTAAATCAGTCAGGCCAAGAGTTCGCTTGGGGTCAGAAATGGTTCTCGAGTGCCAGTCCCACCCAGGGTAAGCTCGGGGTGTGACAAACCTAGTATCAGAGTACAGAGTTCAAGAGTCCTAGGGAGTCTATGAAGTCATGTTTGTAGAGTCCTAGTTATTGGTGTGAAGCGCGCCTCATCTATAATTAGGAGTCTGCAATATTTAGGAATTCCTTCACTTCTTTCATACTCATTTTGTGTGATAGAGTTCATCTCTATAAAGACTCTTTCTAACTCGTGCTTGTGCGTGTCTTTCAGTTGATCATGCTTCCACAAAGAGCTGTCCGAGGTCATTCTACTCGGAGTAAGTTGAGGAGCAAGGTTTACCTAATCCACCTGAAGTGCAACCCTAGGTAAAAGTCATGAATGCTGAGTTCAGGGAAGCGATTTGAATGTTGAGCCAAGCTGTGACAGGTTGGGCACCAAAAAGGATCTAGAGAGGAAGTGGTTGATACTTCGAGGATCTGAGAGTTCTTGAGGATGAATCCTCCAAGTTTCACTGGTTCAAGCACTACTAAGGATTCAGAGAACTTTATTGAGGAATTGCATAAGGTATTTGAAGTTATGCACGTTGCCGATGATAAGCTAGTAGAACTAGCTACATATAACCTGAATAATGTTGCTAGGACTTCGTTTGACTAGTGGAAGAAGGGTAGAGTTGAGGGAGCATCACCTGCAAGTTGGGCTTGTTGTGAGGAGACCTTCTTGGGGTGTTTATTTCCCCGAGAACTGAAAGAGGCCAAGGTACGAGAGTTTCTCACCCTTAAGAAGGATTCACTACTGTTCATGAGTACAACTTGAAGTTCACCCAACTTTCCTGATATGCTCTGAAGATGGTTGCGGATATGAGAAGTAGGATGAGTCTTTTTGTTGCTGGTTTGTCCCGTCTGTCAAGTAAAGAGGGCAAGGCAGCCATGCTAATTGGGGACATGGATATAGCAAGATTAATGTTCTATGTGCATTAGGTTGAGGTAGAGAAGCTGGGGGATAGAGAGGAGTTTAGAAACAAGAAAGAAAAGACAGGGAATGAGTTAGGGCAGCAGAGGAATAATTTGAACCAATCCTCTTTCCAAAAAAAGCAAAAAGGACTTGTTCCATCATCTACTAGTGCACCTGCTCCCAGAAACAAAGGTGAGTACAATCGTCAGAATAACAGAACTTCAGAGATAGACCGGCACAGTCTCAGGGTAGTGTGGCACAAGCAGGTAACTAGGCTCCTACATTTGCTAAGTGTTGAAGGACTCACCCATGTAAATGTCGTGATGGCTCCACATATTGTTTCAAGTGTGGACAATAGGTTCACTCCATGAAAGAGTGCACTAAGAACCATCAAGGGCAATAGAGCCCAATCTTCATCAGTTGCTCCACCAGACAGGGTTGCACCTAGAGGAGCTACTTTCGGTACTGGCAGAGGAACAAACTGCCTTTATGTGATCACTAGTCGTTAAAAGCAAGAGAACTCTCCAGATGTTGTCACTGGTATGATCAAAGTTTTTACTCTTGATGTTTATGCTTTGCTAGAACCAGGAGCAAGTTTATCTTTTGTGACTCCTTATGTTACAAATAATTTTGATGTTCTTCCTGAGAAACTTTGTGAACCCTTTTGTGTTTCTACACCTATTGGGGAGTTTATTCTAGCTGAGCGAGTAAATCATGATTGTGTCATTTCCATCAATCGAAAGAACATCGTGGCTGATATAGTTGAGTTAGACATGGTATATTTCAATGTCACTCTTGGTATGGACTAGCTTCATGCCTGTTATGCCTACATTTATTGTAGAAATCAATTTGTTACATTCCAAATTCCTAATGAGCCAGTTATAAAGTGGAGTAGCAGTTCAGAAATGCCTAAGGGTTGTTTCATTTAGTACCTTAAGGCGAGAAAGTTAGTTTCCAATGGTTGTATCTATCACTTAGTATGAGTCAATGACTCTAGTTTTGAGACACCTCCTATTGAGTTAGTTCCAGTTGTGAGTGAGCTTGCAGAAGTATTTCCAGATGATGTTCTTGGAGTCCCTCCTGAGAGAGAAATAGACTTCGGTATAGACCTTCTTCCAAATACTCATCCTATCTATATTCCACCATATAGGATGGCACCAGCAGGGTTGAAAGAGTTGAAAGAACAGTTGAAAGATCTCCTTGATAAGGGTTTTATTTGACCAAGTGTCTCACCTTGGTGAGCTTCGGTCTTATTTGTGAGAAATAAAGATGGTTCCCTTAGGATGTGTATTGTCACTCCGCGAGGCTACCCCTGGGTGCGGACACGGGACCTAGGATCACATGTGGCCCCAAGCTAACCCTACTGGCATAACATGAGCATACTAAGAATAATAAACTGAAAAATAAAGTTGATGCGGAAGCTAATTATAAGTAAATCTGAAATGATGGGGAATAACCATATACTAACTGAATATATAAAATCTGAGAGTTTCAGTACAAAGAAATATCAAACTTGAAATACTAAGTTGAATCTAACTATGTCTTAAATAAGCCTCTAAACTGACTAGAAATGTTGGAACATGCCCCAACTAAATCTAGCGAAACTGAAATTAAAGACTAAAAGTGATAAAGATAAACATGTCACTAGTCCTCAAAGAATAAGGGCTCACCACTGATGCTGCTGAACTGAAGATCGGGAACTGATATAAGCGTGATTTGGATGCTGAGAACTTGAACCTACGTAACGAGAAGATGCAGCGCAAAGTATGCGTCAGTACTTGAAAGGTACTGAGCATGAAGGATAGAATAAAGCTGAAATAACATATAACTGAACAAAGCAAATAGGCAATGATATACTTTGAACATGATATAGATACTGAATGCTGAGCTAACTAAATGCAGTGACCAATTTATAACATGTTTAAACTGAAGATTGGATATACCGATAAATGGTTAATGCAATAGAATCTAACTGAACTGTGGGAGCTACTAATAACCGATAGTAAAACCACATGAGCAAAATGTGGAGTTCGATGTATACTCCCCATCGAGAGGACCCAATATACTCTGCCATAGGTATAGAGGCATGCTGGCATGATCACTGAAATGATGCCCACAGAGGGGACTTACAACCTACGTGGCTAGTAGTTCTAGGACTATTTGGGTACACTGAACCCTAGTCCAACTCGGTATTATGCTACTCCCAATGGATTAAGTAATTAACACATTATTACTTAATTTATGTAAGTTACTAGATAGCTCAAACTGAACATGCAAGCTGAGTGTGCAACAATTAAACTGTTATTGATGCATTAATAACTGAGGGGTGTATAACTGAATAACTGAAATATCTTACCTATCATGTGTAATTAAAGAACTAAAGAAATACATAGCTAGGGTTCTGGAATTCATGCAATAAACTGAATATTAACAAACTAATCTGATTTGGATCATTCTAACAGCTAAGAACCCAATAATTCTAACATTCAAGAAACACAAGGTCTAGTCATAATAAGGGAATCGAGAAACTGACTGAAAACTAGGGACCTAATGGGTGAAAGGAAACCACTAGTAAAATCCCACATACCTGGTGATGAATTCCACGGAGAAATCTTTCGATTTCGGGGCAGGAACTGATGGAATCTTGCTGCGTTCTTGAACTAGGGTTCTTGACCTCTTTTCTCCTCTTACGCTCTACGTTTCAAAGTTTTTATTAAAGAATTGACTTAGCTAAGTTCTAGCTATTTTTCTAGGCAAAAACTAACCAAAACCACATAGTTTAAGGTTAAAATGATGTAGTTTAGGGGTCCAACGCATAAGGAAAATACCAAACGACCTCTCACTTAAAATATGCTGAAGCAACCTACGGACTGATCCACGATTCGTCGATGGATCCACGATCCATCCTGTCAGTCCATCGATGACTTTAGAGACTAGGTTTTGAGTGTCTCAATCTACGAACTAATCGATGATCCGTTGATGGATTCACGATCCATGATGTTAGTCCGTCGATCCACTTTAGAGACCATGTTCTGAGAGCCTCGACCTACGGACAGATTGACGATCCATTGATGGATCCACAATCCATCATATTAGTTTATGGGTCATGCCTTAAAATTATTTTTGTTTGAATTTATGGGGATGGTTACATATGCGAACCACATACCACCAGCACGGGTCATGGGTCACCCTACGGTCCGTGGGTGGCAACCGTGGGTTGCACCTACAACTTCTTGAAATAAGCATCAAGTTCTGTTTTTGGATACGAGGTGTTACATTATCTTCCCCTTGAGAACATTCATCCTCGAATGAAGACTAAACTAGCTGAATAGGGAGGGTAAGAGATGCAAACCCTACTACTAAGCACTGAAACCTAATTTTCTAACTGAACTGAGTTCCAAGAACATGCAAATACACTGAAAATGGAAGTACTAACTGAAGGAACATAATACTAAGACTGAATTAGCGCATGAATGACTGATAAACTGATGAGGAACTATTACCTCAAGCTGGAGTGGAATTGAAAGGAAAGAGGTGAGGGTACTTGGACTTCATGGCTGCTTCTGCTTCCCAAGTAGCTCCCTGTACGGATTGACTCCTCCACAAAACCTTGGCTAAAGCGACTTCTTTATATCTCAACTTTCTAACCTGATGATCAAGAATCTCAACTGGTACATCCTCATCAGAAAGACTATCTTTCATGGCCACACTCTCTAATGGCACCACGGATGCTGGATCACCCACACACTTCTTCAAAAGTGAGATGTGGAAAAACGGATGCACTGCTGCTAGTTCTGCTGGTAACTCTAACTCATAAGCCACTTTACCAATCCTTTTTAGATTCTTGTAAAGGCTTATATATCTAGGACTGAGCTTTCTTTTCTTCCCAAATCTCATCACCCCTTTCATAGGTGACACCTTCAGGTAAACCCACTCATCGACTTGAAACTCTAGTCCGTTCTCCTTACATCTGCATAAGACTTCTAGTGACTCTGGGCAATCTTAAGTCTATTTGTGATGAGTTGCACCTTCTTCATAGCATCATGGACTGAATCTGGTCCTATTAAGGCCGCTTCACCTATTTCAAACCAACCAACAGGAGATCTGCATCTACGCCCATACAATGCTTCATAAGGACCCCTCTAAATGCTGGAATGGTAGCTATTATTAAAGGCAAACTCAATAAGAGGAAGGTGATCATCCCAACTACCCTTGAAGTCAATCACTCAAGCTCTCAACATGTACTCTAAGGTTTGAATGGTATGCTTTGCCTGACCATCCGTCTGTGGATGAAATGTTGTGCTAAGGTTAATCTGAGTACCAATACCTTTCTTAAATGACTTCCAGAAATGAGAGGTAAACTAAGGACCTCTATCTGAAATTTATAAACAAAGGAACGCCATCCAACCTTCCTATCTCATTAATGTAAAGCTTGGCATAGTTCTCCGCCGAATCTGTAGTCTTGACCGCCAAAAAGCGAGAAGACTTAGTCATTCTGTCAACTATCACCCAAATGGAGTCATGCTATCTGCGAGTACGAGGTAACCCTGTAATGAAATCCATGGTGATCACTTCTCACTTCCAAGTAGGAATGTGAATATCTTGAGTCATACCCCCTGGTTTCTGATGTTCTACCTTGAGCTGCTGGCAATTGGGGCACTTAGACACAATATCTCTCTTTATACCATTCCATCGATAGAGTTCCCGCAGATCGCGGTACATCTTAGTGGCACCTGAATGAATAGAATATCTGGAGTTAGGGGCCTCTGCAAGAATATGCTGTCTCAACTCGCTCACATTAGGAAAACATAATCGACCCTGGTAGCGAAGCAAACCATCTCCCTCTTTGGAGAAAACCTCAACTCTCTGTTGGTGGACTGCACCCTTGAGTTCAAGTAATATCGTATTGATGTATTGATTTTCCTTAACTTCCACTACCAAAGAAGATTCTGCCCCATTTTGAACTGTTACACCACCATTTGATATGCTCATAAGACGAACACCTAGGCGAGCAAGTCTGTGAACATCATTTGCTAGCTCTCTTCTTTCTTCCTCAATATGTGATACACTACCCATGGATAATCTGCTAAGAGCATCTTCTACTACATTCGCCTTACTAGGATGGTAATGCACACTTATATCATAATCTTTAAGGAACTCAAGTCACCTTCTCTGGCGAAGATTCAACTCGTTCTGGGTGAATACATACTGGAGGCTCTTCTGGTCTGTGAACACATCTACATGAACACCATACAAGTAGTGTCTTCAAATCATAGTGCAAACACCACTGCTGCAAGCTCGAGGTCATGAGTCGGATAATTCTTCTCATGTACCTTAAGTTGTCTAGAAGCATAAATTATAACCTTACCTCGATGCATCAACACACAACCTAGGCCGACCCTGGATGCATCACAATAGATCACATTACCATCTGAACCCTCTGGTAGAGTCAAGACAAGAGTTGTAGTCAACCTAGTTTTCAATCCTGTGAAGCTTTTCTCACAATCATCTGACCATCGAAACTTGACCATCTTTTGAGTCAACCTAGTCAATGGTGAGGCTATGGATGAAAGTCCTTCCATAAACCATCTGTAATAGCCCGCTGGCCCAAAAAATTTCTGATATCTGTAGCAGAGATAGGTCAGGTCTTTTTTTCACTGCTTCTATCTTCTGGGAATCTTCTCGAATTCCTTCACTACACAAAATATGCCCAAGGAAGGCAACTGATTGTAACCAAAACTCGCACTTGTTAAATTTTGCAAATAACTAGTGATCTTTGAGAATTTGCAGAACAACTATCAAATGACTCGCATGTTCTTCCTCATTCCTAGAGTAAATGAGGATATCATCAATAAAGACGATAAAGAACAAGTCAAAATACTATTTGAACACTCTGTTCATCAAATCCATGAAAGTTACAGGAGCATTGGTTAGGCCAAATGACATGACTACAAATTCATAATGACCATATCGAGTTCTGAAGGCTGTGTCCGGAATGTCACACTCTCTGACTTTAAGCTGAGGATAACCCAATCTGAGGTCTATCTTTGAGAAATGACTAGCACCCTGAAGTTGGTCAAACAAGTCATCATTCCTGGGGATGGGATACTCATTCTTGATTGTGACCTTGTTCAACTGCCTATAGTCACTGCGCATTCTGAGAGAACCATCTTTCTTCTTTACGAACAACATTGGTGCACCGCATGGTGAAATACTAGGTCTGATGAAGCCCTTATCTAGAAGGTCTTTCAACTGCTCTTTCAATTCCTTAAGCTCAGCTGGAGCCATTATGTAAGGAGGAATACAGATAGGCTGGGTATCTGGAAAAAGATCAATTCCAAAGTTGATTTCCCTATCAGGAGGAACTCCGGGAAGATCTTTTGGAAACACTTCTGGAAACTCAGCAACCATAGGAACTAACTCAAGAGTTGGGGTTTCGGAGCTTGAATCATTAACCCAAACTAGATGATAGAGATAACCCTTAGAGATCATATTTATGGCCTTAAGGTAAGAAATGAATTGACCCATAGGCGCCAAGCTACTACCCTTCCATTTTAAGATTGGTTCGTCTGGAAACTGAAAACGAACAACCCTAGTTCTACAATTTACTGAGGCATAACATGAATGTAACCAATCCATGCCTAGAATGATATCGAAGTCTACCATTTCTAACTCTACAAGATCTGCTTAGGTGACTTTCAGGGAGACTGTGAAAGGGCAAGTTTTGTATACCCGTCTAGCTATTACTGGTCACCGACTAGAGTAGAGACTGAGAAAGGTTCTAGGAGATTTTTTGGACTAATACTGAATTTGACCGTTATAAAAGGAGTTAGGAATGATAAAGTAGCCCCTGGATCTAACAATGCATAAACGTCAAGATCAAAGACTTGTAACGTACACGTGACTACATCAAGAGAATCTTTCTAATCTTGGTGAGCTTGAAGAGCATACAATGTGTTCTGGCGATGTCCGCCACCTATACCAGATGAGTTACCATGCTGACTCGGGTGACCTGCTGGTGTTGCTGAAGTTGTAGACTGAGCTCTACCATTGTTACCTCCGTGACCCTGTCTAGAAGGACAATTCCTCAACTTGTGACCAGACTGACCGCACCCAAAGTATCCTTTTCCTGCAAGAAACTCTCCCGGCTGGTTCTTACCACACTTAGGAAAAGTTGGGTAGATTTTGGTGCCTGAAATACTACCTTGAGATTAGAGCCTGATGCTGCACCTTCCTGATTATTCCAGAACTTGGAAGATGGAACACTGGCTCATGAAGTGCTGGAGTCCAAGACTTCTGCTAAAACTGCGAGCAATTTCCACCACCCGATTTCTGTTGGGAATACTTACAGTTTCTTGTTCTTTCTTTCTTACACTCCTTAGCATGTTCCCTAAGCTTATCACCATCAAACTGCTTAGCGTGAGTCATGAGCCTAGAGATGTTCATGTCTCCCAACAATATAGTATTCCTGCACTCTGTCTTCACTAAGTCTGACACTTCATGCAAAAACTTATTCATCTGAGCCCTGTAATCAACAACTATGTGAGGATCATACCTGGAGAGTTGGTTAAACTTGAGCCCATACTCTTGGATCGTCATGTTACCCTGCCTTATGTTCATAAATTCTTGGGCCCTTACTTCTCTCAACTCTATGAGGAAAACCTATCCAGAAAGGTTTCGCTGAAACAATCCCAAGTAATAAGAGCGGCATTTGTACCCCTATTCTCTTTCCACTGAGTGTACCAGATATGAGCCACATCTTTCAGCTGGTAAGATGCCAACTCAACCTGATCATTCCCAGTGACCTGCATCACCTCAAAGATCTTCTTGATCTCATCCAAGAAATTCTGGGGATCCTCACCAGTCTGCGATCTTAAGAACTCAAGCGGATTCATCCTAACAAAGTCAAGGACCCTTGCTGCTGCTGATCCACCATTTGCATTCACAGGATCTTAAACCCGCTGATTGTTCTAATTGGCCACACTTTAAGCCAACATTTGGAAGGCATTCCTTAATTCAACATTTGAGACTTCTTGTTCTGGGATAGGAGGAGCTGCATTTGCATTCCTAGCATTCGCATTCCTGGCATTAGCTCTATGGGGAGGCATCATCACGGAAACGTAGAACGTCGAGTTAAAATAGAATTAAATCATACCTTATGCATGATACAAGTAACAAGAAAATGAAGCTTTCCTAAATCACTTCGTAGCCTCCCTCTCATTAGATGTGGTGCACTTCACACCCATGAAAAGAACTCTACTTAGTGCATCTTTTCAGATATCCTAGGACTCTTAAACCTAATGCTTTGATACCAAGTTTGTCACTCCCCGAGGCTACCCTCTAGGCGCAGACACGAGACTTTGGATCATGGGTGACCCCAAGCTAACCCTGCCGGCACAACATGAGCATACTAAGGATAATAACTGCAAAATAAAGATGATGCTGAACCTAATCATAAGTAAATCTGAAATGATGGGGAATACCCATATACTAACTGAATATATAAAATTTGAGAGTTTCAAAACAGAGAATTATCAAACTCAAAAGACTAAGCTGAATCTAACTATGTCTTAAATAAACCTCTAAACTGACTAGAAATGTTGGGACATGCCCTAACTAGATCTAGCAAAATTGAAACTAAAGACTAAAAGGGATAAAGATAAACATGTCACTAGTCCTCGGAGAACGAGGTCTTACCACTATGCTGCTGAATTAAAGATCGAGAACTGATCTAAGCGTGATCTGGATGCTGAGAACCTAAACCTACATCACAAGAAGATGTAGCATAGAGTATGCATCATTACTTGAAAGGTATTGAGCATGCAGGATAGAATAAAGTTGAAATAACATATAACTGAACAAAGCAAATAAGCAATGGTATAATTTGAACATGATATAGATACTGAATGATGAGTTAACTGAATGCAGTGACCGATTTATAACATGTTGAAACTGAATATTGGATATACTGATAAATGGTCAATGCAATAGAATCTGACTGAATTGTGGGAGCTACTAATAACCGATAGTAAAACCACATGAGCTAATATGGAGTCCGATGTATACGCCTCATCAAGAGGACCCAACATACCCTGCCAGAGGTACAGAGGCATGCTGGCATGATCACTAAAATGATGCCCACATAGAGGACTTACAACCTACGTGGCCAGTAGTTCTGGGACTATTTGGGTATGCAGAACCCTAGTCCAACTCGATATATTCTACTCCCAATGGATTAAGTAATTAACACATTATGACTGAATTTATATAAGTTACTGGATAGCTCAAACTGAGTATGTAATAACCCGGAAAAATCATATTTGGAAATTTTCAGTATTTGTTAATTACGATTGGTTAGTTGGCGAGTGATTTTTAAATAATTAATTTTTAGTTTGTGGCTAATGGACTAAGTCTATAATTTAGGTAAAACCCTATACTATTTGGCCCATATATATCAAAATAAGATAGTGAATTTGTCACTTTTTAATAAATAATTAATTTAGAAAAGAAAGGGAGGCAGAACTTGCCTAGGTGGATGAACAAGGAGGAAAAACAGCGGCCGTACTTCATGTTTCAGATAGGTACACCTTTAAACAATGAATTGAATATATGCATAAAGGTTAAATTTTGTTAATTTATTATTACTATATGTTAGAGGTAACAAATTAGTTTTAATATTTGCTTAAGATCATTATTCTTATTGGTGGGTGTGTCATGTTGGTGGGTTAATGTATGCAAGACCTTGGTGATGTGGAATATGATATTAAAGGCTAAGGTGTTTAGTGGGTATAGAATGAGGAAGTGATAATTTTGTTTGCAGTTGGTGGTGCCCAGCGAATGTGCTGGTGATTTTTTGTAACACTGTATTCCTCGATGATATTTAATTTATTTACGGATCCTTCTTATAATTATCACACTATAATTCAAGTTTTACTATATTGAAATAGGTAATTAAATATTAGGTGTATTAAATTTTATGAATATTATTAATGTTAGATTACTTGGAGGAATGAAGACTTAATCCTAGGCTTGAAATTTGGAATTTTTTTTATGAAAAGTTGATATATTAATTGGCACCAAGATTAGGAACTAAATTATAAATTGAGTGGGTTTTTGGGTCTAGGCTAGACCTATGGTAATATGGGTGTTGTTAGTTTCGAAATCTTATTGTGATTATTAATGTAAATAGATTGCTTTGAGATGGAAGTACAACAAAAAGGGAAGGCTCAAGTCCCAGAGTGATTGTTTGATTATTATAGGGAAGTGGATTTCTAAACCCTTGTTAAGTGTATGGAATTCGTGTATTTCCTTGTAATATGTATTTTGGGGTAATGAGACTTGTTGATGGGTTGACTTGTCCACATTGATGAATTCTAATGATGAGAAATGGGTAATAAACGACAATGTGATTAATTGTTTGTGTGTGATGTGTTGGGAATGTCTTGAAAGGCTTGTTGAATCATTGTTGATGTTGTATCATGATTGTACTGTTGTGAATTGTGCAATGTTGTGAAAATGGTCATCTCTTCATTATTTGTGTGAACATGTCATTTGCATTGTTCTAAGACATGGTTGGGACAAGAGTTATGTGAATTGAGAAAGAATAAGAAATTAAAGAGGATGTACCATTTTGAGGGACATATCGCGCACCGCGATGGATACTATATTTCGAGGGACGTATCGCGCGCCGCGATGGTTACTATTATCGAGTGTCGTATCACGCACCGCGATGGATGCATGGACAGATATATCCCCCATGGGTCCCGAACTGAGAGACAACGGGTGTGTTTCACTAGGTCAGACATGCATCACTATACTTGACATTGCATTGCACATATTTATCATTAGTGAAATTGATATTGTGTTTTGTTGATCTTGTGAGTGCCTTTTTGTGGAACTTTGATTGCTTAATATTGAGCTTGTTGTTGAGGATATGTAATTATTAAAGTGTTGTTGTTGAGCTATGTGCTATGTGATTTATGAGCTATTAGATTGGGCTGATTTTAAGCAGGTTGTAGTCGTGGAGATTGTAATTGATGAATATTGAGCTTGTTGTTGAGAATATGTGATTGTTAGAATGTTGATGTTGAGATATGTGCTATGTGAATTGTGAACGGTTAGGTTGGGCTGATTTTATGCAGGTTATAGTTGTGGAGGTTCGGTTGGGGTGTAAGGAGTACCCGTATTCTATCCCCTTAGCTTTTGTTTAGAGGTTTACTTGTTGAGTACTGCGTGGTTGGTACTCACCCCTTGCTACCACATTTTTTTTGTAGGTTACAAGCCCGGACCTTTGTGATATATTTTCTTCTTTTCTGAGGCTTCTTGGAGATTTGTGAGGTAGCTATTTGTCAATTCAGCAGACCTTCTTACTCTTGTTTATGATCTTGTTCTACTCTAGAAACAATGTCATATGAGACTTGTATTTTTCTTTTGATTCAATTGTAATACTTTAGAGGCTTGTACGCGTGACAACCAGATTTTTGGGGTATTTTTGAGTTTATTATAAAAATTTCCACATTTTATTGTAATGGTTGAATTTTAGGCTGACTTGTCTTGGTGGGTTAAGACGAGTGCCATCACGTCCATTTTTGGGTCGTGACAAAATTGTATCAGAGCCCCAGGTTCATAGGTCTCACGTGTATACAAACCAAGTCTATGTAGAGTCTCGAGGATCGGTACGGAGACGTATGTACTTATCTTCGAGAGGCTATAATGACTTTTAAGAAAAATATTCACTCCTTGGATCTCTATCGTGCGTACTTGGTCCGGTTTTGATTCTTACCGCTTCACTTCATTCACTCTTACTTGTAGTGATGAATCGTGCGTAGTTCCTCATGTGGGTAGTTGGGGTGTTGTGTATGGCTTGGAGTCTAGATCTAGTTTGAAAGTGATAGAGTTATTGAAATGAGGCTTGGTCAGACTAAGAATGTTTAGAAATTTGAAGGGGTTGAGTAAGATTAGTTACCCTAGTAATGAGAATAGTACTTGTGTGGTATATACGATATTTAGAGTGGTTTAACAATTGGAAATGAAATGATTAAAAGGATGGCCAGTTAATGGACATGTACCTTTGGAAACTACAATTAATAAAGTTGTCATAACAGGTATGAGTTACTTAGCGAATGATGAGAATGATGTTGTACCAATTGAGGTTAGAATCTCTTTTGTGGTTTCATAAATTGAGTGTATACCAAAGAAAGTCAGGATACGACTATTACAATGGTGCCAATTCTTACTTGGTTAGAGTTATGGAATGTGTTACTCTTGTTATGGACTTGATCTACGAAGGAATGCATATCACTTTTGATGAGAGACTGAACGACTTTGGTAGTGTATAATAGTTACTTAATGGGTAGAAATGTGTGCGCTATTTGGGTACAATCTTCTCGGTAGGTATGATGTGTTCTAGTGGTGGATATTTGGTATGATATTGATGTGTTTAGGTTGTGAAATGTATCTTGAGGATTTTAAATGAGTGTTGATTTCACCGTAAGCTCCATGGAAGTGGATTGATATTAGGATGATAAGATTAAAGGTAAAAAAAGTCTCAACGAGTATACTTGCGTGAAGGTAATTGAGCCTTTTAGTAAGAAAGTGTGTATAATAATTGAGTTAGTACTTTGGATTTGATTGGTATAACTGGGTTTGAGGTGTCATGTTGATGATAAGGTTGACTTCGTGGTGATGTAAAAGGCTAACGAAGCATAATGGTAATAAGAGTTCGTGATGGATGGTGATTATGATTCAACTATATGATAAAGATTGTTGGTTAAATGGATTTTGTATGGTAATGACAACTTGCGAGTATCTAATGTTGTGGGTTTCTACTATTTTGTGAGTAACATGGTTGTATGAAAAGTATTAGGAGTTTTAGTAGATGTTGGGACACCGCTCGAATAGAATTGAAAAGAGCTAGAGTCATAGTGGAAAGAATTAGTGGGATGTAGTTTAGCTTTCGAAAGGAGGCGAGAGCAATGATATTTACTCTAATTGTAATGACCAATGATGTATCTTTAGAAAGAGTGGGGAATTGGGTTCAGAAACATGTGGTTCCATCTGTTTTACTATGGTTATGGTGATAGTGTTACATGTTGTTCATATCAGGTAAAAGTTGTTTCGATAAGATTTGAGAAAGGAGTATACAGACGTTCAGCTCGAGTGTGATGATTAGTTTTTTTGTGGTCTGAAGTTTGATAATCAGTATGGTTAGATTTTTAGCGAAGGATATGATAAGATCGATAGAGAGGCAATCAATGATAAGCTAAGATACATGAATTCATAAAAATCTTCAAGGTATGAGCTAATGTTGATAGATAAAGGGACTGGGTTACACATTTGGATTCAAAATTCAAGTTTTTCATGGTGAGTTTAGGTTTGTGGTAGTGTGTTTTGTCAAGGTATGGATTGGTAAGGTAAGAAATGATCGATTCGAGTATGAAGCATTTGGAAAGACTTAAAATTTGAGTAGTAAATTTGCTTACTTTTGATTGTTATACTTAAGGGGGGTTTCACATAATGTTGTGGTTTAGAGGATAAGGTAAAATGTCATAGGTTATTGGCCAAATAATAAGACTGGTAAGTGAGTTAGCAAAAAGAACAAAATTTTAGTGTATTGAAGAGTTCAAGGTATTTGAAATTTCCATCATGGAAAAAATTTAAGAAAGCTGGAGGAATAAGTTATCTCGTATAGATTTTTGGTTCGAAGTTGAAAGGTTGTAGGGATTTTCACCTTTGAGTTTAAAAATGATATGCAAGGTGGACTGATTCAGTACAAACTGTCTAAGGGTTTATCAATGACTTTAATTAACATTGAGTTTTGATTTCGGGTGACAAACAATAATGTGTGAAAGATTCTGAATGGTTATGGCAGGCTAGATTGTTTAAATTATTGTATGTGATTTATGGATGTGCTGGATCTACAGTTATACATGGTTATTGAGGAGTTTTAGGGAATTGAAACTACTCTTTTAAATGGGACTACACAGACTGTTGTGATAGTATATAGAATAATTGAGGAGATCAAAGATTTATCTTAGTGTTGGCATAAGGTATGTGATGGTTTGGAATGGTAGTTAAAGCATGGTACGTGGAAGTTGTGTGGAGTTGACTTTGGGTGTGATTTAATAGTTTTATCTCGATAGAAAGGTACTATCATATTTGAAATTATTGTTATCAGTCTTTTGTGGGACTCGTACTTGCCATGTAATGCTAAAATAGAAAGAGAGGTAGTCATAGTTTGAACATGTATTTGATAAGAAGATTTTGATACTAATGACGGTTTGAGAGTAAGGTAAGTGGCTAGTATGGATAGGATGTTTGTAGGTATTAAGAGTGTTGGATTCAATGGAAAACTGTGAGAAGTATGTGGGATTTGATGAATCAAGTATTTGTTATATTTTAATGAGGATCACACTGGTTGATTGTGGGTGACTAAAAATCAAGGAGATGGAGTCATATGAATGGAAATGTTTGATCTGGGCGCTATGGAGGGAGTATATTGTGTTATTCGATTTTGGTTTCGTACATTCTTATGTGACCCACACATTTTGTTTCGGACATGATTTGGAGTATAATTCGGTGTATATGCTCACAAGTGTTTCTATATCTATGGGTGGATCCCTAGTGGTGGATCGGATGTATCGATCCTCTTATGTCCTCTTGATAGGGTAGGATCCTTGGACAGACTTGGTCATTTCAGTTATGATAGATTTGTTGTTGTTTGAGATAGTTGAAGTATACCAGTAGTTCTACACGCACAACCTTGCTTATGAGAACTTATATAAGAGCTATTATATGTGAAGAGTTACAATTGCCTAAAAGTGTTGTTAGAGAGTCTGCATTTTGGAGTGTATCGTTTGTTGGATGTTTACTTAATCATTTCCTTCGTTGGGTTAGATAAGTTTGATCCTCCCTTGAGGAGTATCCGATGTCTAAAGATCATATTTTTATAGTTCAAGTTTATTGAAAGATTGTGTTGTGAGAAGGGAAGCTTGATAAAAATCTATGCTAGTCTGTGCAATATGAATATGTGGTGGTTAGTTCAGGTTCTCTTCTAGTTGTAGCCAGTATTTATTCAGAATGTTATCTTGGTTATGTGAGAAAAGATTTGTCATAATGATGGTGTTGTGGTCCAGTGGGTTTCAGTTTAAATTGGGTTCATGGGTTATTTTATGGCTTGGTAATCAATCTTGATTTGTAAATCTGCCAAATTTTGATTCAAAAGTTCAATTTTTAGTAGTTGATCCTGATGGAATGGTCTTAAGGAGAAACTCACTTGGACCGTATCGCGCATCGTGATGGATGCATGGACAGATATGTCCCCCATAGGTCCCGGTCTGAGAGACAGCGGGTGTGTATCACTAGGTCAGACATGCATCACTATACTTGACATTGCATTGCACATATTTATTATTAGTGGATTTGATATTGTGTTTTGCTGATCTTGTGAGTGCCTTTTTGTGGAACTTTGATTGCTTAATATTGAGCTTGTTGTTGAGGATATGTAATTGTTAGAGTGTTGTTGTTGAGCTGTATGCTATGTGAATTATGAACTGTTAGATTGGACTGGTTTTAAGAAGGTTGTAGTCGTGGAGATTGTAATTGATGAATATTGAGCTTGTTGTTGAGAATATGTGATTGTTAGAATGTTGATGTTGAGATATGTGCTATGTGAATTGTGAACGGTTAGGTCGGGCTGATTTTATGCAAGTTGTAGTTGTGGAGGTTCAGTTGGGGTGTAAGGAGTACCCGTATTCTATCCCCTTAGCTTGTGTTTAGAGGTTTACTTGCTGAGTACCGCGTGGTTTGGTACTCACCCCTTGCTACTACATTTTTTTGTAGGTTACTAGCCCGAACCTTTGTGATATATTCTCTTCTTTTCCGAGGCTTCTTGGAGATTTGTGAGGTAGCTGTTTGTCAACACATCAGACCTTCTTACTCCTGTTTATGATCTTGTTCTATTCTAGAAACAATGTCATATGAGACTTATATTTTTCTTTTAATTCAATTGTAATACTTTAGAGGCTTGTACACGTGACAATCAGATTTTGGGGGTATTTTTGAGTTTATTATAAAAATTTCCACATTTTATTGTAATGGTTGAGTTTTAGGCTGACTTGTCTTGGTGGGTTAAGACAAGTGTCACCACGTCCATTTTTGGGTCGTGACAGAGTATGCAACAATTAAACTGATATTGATTCATTAATAACTGAGGTACGTATAACTGAATAACTGAAATTTCTTACCTACCATGTGTAATTCAAGAACTAAAGAAATACATAGCTAGGGTTCTGGAATTCATACAATAAATTGAATATTGACATACTAATCTGATTTGGATCATTCTAACATCTAAGAACCCAATAATTCTAACATTCAAGAAACCCTAGGTCTAGTCATAATAATGGAATCAAGAAACTAACTGAAAACTAGGGACCTAATGGGTGAAAGGAACCCACTAGTGAAATCCCACATACCTGGAGATGAATTCCACAGAGAAATCTTTCGATTTCGGGGTTGGAACTGATGGAATCTTGATGCGTTCTTGAACTAGGGTTCTTTACCTCTTTTCTCCTATTACGATCTAAGTTTCTAAGTTTGGAATAAAGAATTGACTTGGGTAAGTTCTAGTTATGTTTCTAGGCTAAAACAAACCAAAACCACGTAGTTTAGAGTTAAAACGATGTAGTTTAAGGGTCCAACGCATAAGGAAAAGACCAAAAGACCCTTGACTTAAAATCTGCTGAAGCGACCTACGGACTGATCCACGATCCATTATACATCGATGACTTCACAGACTAGATTATGTGGGTCTCGACCTACAAATTGATCGATGATCCGTCAATGGATTCATGATCCATCATGTCAGTACGTCGATCGAGTTTACAGTCTAGGTTCTGAGGGCGTCGACCTACAGACTGATCGATGATCCATCATGTCAGTCCATGGGACATGCCTTAGAATGGTTTTTGTATGAATTTCTGGTGATGGTCGCAGATGCAAACCGCGGACCACCTGCACGGGTCGTGGGTCATCCTACGGTCCGTGGGTGTTAACCGTCGGTTGCACCTGCAACTTCTGGAAATATGCCTTAAGTTCTGTTTACGGATACGGGGTGTTACATGTATAGATTACCGCCAGTTAAACAAGTTTACCATCAAGAATAAGTATCCTCTTCCGAAATTAATGATCTTTTCGATCAGCTTCAGGGTGCTACCTATTTCTCTAAGATAGACCTCAGATCGGGATACCATTAATTAATGGTAAGGGAATGTGATATTCCAAAGACAACATTCAGGACCCGTTACGGTCATTATGAGTTCCTAGTTATGTCCTTTGGTTTGACCAATGAACCTGCAACATTCATGGACCTTATGAATAGAGTATTCAAACCTTATTTAGATATGTTTGTTATCGTATTCATTGATGACATACTAATTTATTCGAGGTATGAAGAAGATCATGCTAGTAGTCTCATAATCGTTCTCCAAACCCTAAAGGATAGAGAGTTCTATGCCAAGTTCTCTAAGTGTGAATTTTGGTTTCAGTCTGTGGTATTCTTAGTGCACAGTGTCTCTGGAGAGGGAATTAAAGTTGATACCCAGAAAATAGAGGCAGTGCAAAATTGGCCTAGACCCACATCTCCAACTGATATTGAGAGTTTCTTGGGTTTGGTTGGCTATTATAGAAGGTTCGTAGAGGGTTTCTCATCTATTTCATCCCCTTTTACCAAGTTAACTAAAAAAATAGTAAAATTTCAATGGTCTGAAGCATCTGAGAAAAGCTTTCAGGAATTGAAAAAAAGGTTGACTACTGCCACAGTATTGACCTTACCAGAAGGCACGCAAGGCTATGTTGTTTATTGTGATGCGTCTAGAGTTGGGTTGGGTTTGGTTTTGTAGAAGAATGGCAAGGTTATAACTTATGCCTCCAGACAGTTGAAAGTTCATGAGAAGAACTACCCTACCTATGATCTAGAGTTGGCTGCCATAGTATTTGCCTTGAAAATATGGCGCCATTATCTTTTTGGTGTGCATGTGGATGTGTTCACCGATCATAAGAGTCCTCAGTATGTGTTTGCTCAGAAAGAGCTTAATCTTAGACAAATGAGGTAGTTAGAATTACTCAAGGATTATAACATGAGTATTCTTTACCACCCAGGTCATATGAAATTTAATGAAGATATGATGCCTATTATTATCAAGTTGTAGTGTACACCTGTTTTATTTAATACATTTTGTTACTTATACTTGTGGTAAATAAGAAATTGAACTGCATTTGGATGGATTATAATGAATTAATTGCAATCACCATATGAATAGGGGAAGACAGATTAGGCAAGATAAGAATTAAGTAAAATGGTCCTAACTCATTTTAATCTCTAAAAATCAAAATCAAAACTTCAACTCCATAATTGAGTTAACTGAAATCATTTGTAAAAATAGCATTATTTTTTATACATAGTACAAATAAATTAAACAGATTAGCAAACTATTTTTATTTGCTTCCTTCAAGAAAAAATTAAATACAATAAAATAAAGTAAATTATAATATTCTCAAAGACATTAGTCGGTAAGTTATGTTTTTAGATTCGTCGTTGCATCCCCATTATTAACTATTGGTTAGATTAGAGTTTTGGTACCACTACTTACAGTTCTTAGGGGTTATTTTCCCAAATGTTCTAACTATTTGTTAAATTTAAGGGGACTCAATCCTTGGTTGTTTGAAAACTACTTTTCTTTGCTTTATATGGTTAACTTGTTTTATAAATGGTCTGTTGGGTTTAGTTTGTGTTGGTGGTTGATTCTCCCACGAGGTGCTTTAGTGCGAATGCCACTCACGATAGTCTGAGTCGTAACAAAAAAGGTAACAAGTTTGTAATCAAACGACTTATAAGAAAATGTCACGACCCAACCCACCGGCGGGCACCCACACTAACACCTAAGTATGAGAACCCTCATATCCCAATAGTTAAACATGCGGAAAATTTAAAGAAACAGAGATAAATATAATAATATCCTTAGACACACTTTTAGTAAAAACTTGTAAAGTAATTTAACAACAAGAGCTACTAAGAGTACAACTGGAAATTATAAATAAAAGACGCAGCTCCCACCATGCGCAAGGAAGCATAGAAGCTGCTGGAAAATTTCTTCGTCCTCACCTAATGAAACATCACCAACCTGCATCAACACTATGTCAAAAGAAATAGCAAGAGTAGTATCAGTAAAAAACACACGTACTAGTAGGCATCACCGGTCAACCCGACGCCCACTATATAACAAAAGAAACCAACTAGTAAGATCATGACACAAACCACTCGCTCCTCCACCTTTACCCTTCTTGAAATATCTCTAATATACACTAGTATTCTGACTATTAACATCCTTCTCCATCAACCTACCTACCAGGTACTAATCATAGCCTAACCATTCTAACACGTAGAGAAATTCCCCCAAATACAAACACCAATATTTCGACTAACTGTTCACGTCATACCCCTACTTCCTCATCACATTACCCAACCATAGTCACATAATACATTACATCCCGCTCTCTTAACACTAAACCTAATCTCTTTTCCCCAAGGTGAAATCCACCTAAGCATATTTCATCACACACACTACCTCTACTCCTTGACATTACAACAGAAGAACAACCCTTACTATCTATTACTCGCCTCTTGAACCTTTAATCCTTCCACTATACCCAACAATTTTGCTCATTACAATGAACAATCAAATATAAACCATCATACAAGTGCCCACTAAGTGCAACATAAGCAATTCAATACAACAACATAAACTCACATGCATATATATCAACATATACAATATTATCAACATTTAGGAACAATCGAACCACTTCACATTTTATATCACATTATTGGTCCTCTCATGGAACCCAAACCCAAACAGTTAATTATGCCAGAACATGGCAACCGATCCAAGTTAGTTATGCCGGAATGTGGCAACTGATTTATTCAACACACCACAATCACAATCACAAGTGTATAATCAAGATCATGCATTTAAGTCATGATTTCATGGCAATCATCATCCATCTCAATTACTACAAGTGTGATCAATAATTCAACATTCATATACAACATCAATTTGACCATACTTAGCCCTAGTTCATCGTGTAAGTACTTCGTTTTAGGGATTGGTCACAATTCATCATAAATCCTCAATTCAATCACTTCAATTTATGATCTAGCATGCATTCATAAATCTAATTCCATTCATGACTTCTTAGTCTTATTCTTGAACTAATTGTATCCATGATAACAATTCTAGAGTCCCTAACAATTCGTCAACTCCTCTTTTGAAGGTATACACCCCAACACTTTGATTTTTAGGAATTACTCATGGAATTTACTTGGTGCACTAAGGTCTACACATAACCCTACCATTGATTTCCATATATTACGTAGTAAGCGCAGATTTAAAACTACTTAATTCATAAAACCTAGCCTACCTGGGCGCCAAGCAATTGCACAAAGTTTTTGACTTTGCTTCCGGATTTTTGGGCTTCATGTCGGTGAATTTGGCCAAGAATTCACAAGATCTCACTATCCTCACCGTAGAAATCTCTTTCTCCTTCATTCCCAAGCTTAGAGCAGCTTTTCTGAGGTTTCTAGGGTGTTTTATGACTTAATTAGGTACTTTAGGAAGATGAAGATACTAGGATTTCTCGTAATTTATGTTCTGTCTCACTTATCCCGCTCTGGTGCAAACTTACCACACTGTGGCGCAGCTGCCCTGCCGACATTTAGCCCGCTCTGGCGAGAGAATGGTTCAAACATTTCCCTCCCGCTAAACCGAGGCCGCTGTAGCGAGAGATCTCCCGCTGAGGTGGGAGATTGGAAATAGTAAAGGGGGAATAAGGAACTAATTCCCTCATTTCTCCCTTTCTCAAACTTAAACCACCCCAAAACTCTCTTAAATCACTTCACTCTGAACGTCAAAAACTCATGTATTTTTCGCATTCCTTACACTCTATACTTCATTGTTTAGCTAACAATGATTGCATGCCGATTAGTTGACCAATTTGGAAGGGTTTTTTGGTTGTTTATTTGAAATTGAAAATAGGCTGCTAGATTTGTTAGAAAATGTAGCATGATTACTTCCCTTACGTCCCCAACGTTCCCACAACGTCTGGGCGTAAGGATTTTGTAAAAATATAGGTAAAATGATACCGAAATGGGTGGGGGAAGTTTAAGGGTCCCTTGGTGTAAAACTTTGATTTAGGCCTCTTTTAGGGGTTAATTTGCCAGAATAATTACTTATTTACGTTCTAGGGTAGTTAAATATCTCTCATCTACTGAAATTTTGTCAAAACGGGAGTTTTGGGATGAAAAGGTGCCATTGTAGCGCCTAGTATTTGTCCTAGATGAAGGTCACTCTGGCGGCCTTCTTCCCGCTGTGGTGGCCTCCCTAATCCCGCCCTGGCGGGATTTTGGCCGCTATGGCGGGATACGCCAGACCAGTGACCTACCCTACATCTCTTAAACAAGAATTTCCTTTCTTCTCATTCAACCCTTGCACTATCAATTCCTATGTGTTCTAACTTACTACTTTTCATATATCCTGCAGGCTCTCGAATGGCTAGACAAAAAGATGAGCACTTACTTTTCATCCAGTTTCCTGATGCCACGATTCGGGAGAGATATCATGATTACCGCAATACAAGGTTCTGTTGTGAGAGGGGTTTCGTGTTACACAAGTTAGACAAGAAGGATCCTGTCTTCTATGCTCGTCTGGTAGAGTTCGGGTGGATTCCACTGACTGAGGCTCCTCCAGATGCACACTCTACTTGGGTGAGGGAGTTCTATGCCATCCTGCCTAATGTACGATGGGACAACTCTCACCTCGTCATCCGCATTAGGGGATTTGACATTCCTCTGAACACCACTACTATTAATGAGGCCTAGAGGTACCGGAGGTCCCAAACCATGAATACGAGTCTAAGCTAAGAGAGATGGATCTAGAGTGGCTGAGAGACACTATGGTTGAGCCTACGCGATGGAATCAGGTATACTGGGCTACTGCTGACGGTATTACTAGCACGGATTGGTCACCCGATGCTAAGAGGTGGCTACATTTGGTCACTAGGAGGATCCGCCCACCGGGAAATCGCACCGACGTGACCTTTCCCCGGGCCTTGGTGGTGGCGTGCGCCATACAGGGTACCCCGCTAAATGTGAGGGCGCAGATCATCTCAGAATGGAAGATGTTTTATCGGGGCAACAAAAAAGTGTTCTTTCTTCCTGGTCTTTTCACTGCCCTGTTGAAGCGGGCGGGAGTGCCACTCTTTGATGTTGATGAGGTACTTTATATGTATCCCCCTTTCACCTTCTTTTGGTTAGGACATGTTCTACTTCTAGTAGCAAGAGAAGGAGGACGGGCAGGGCTAGCAGCAGTAAGGCATCCGTGAATTTAGACGACGATGACCCACTTTCAGGCGCACGGGTTGAAAAGGATCTAGAGGTCGAGATACTCCGTCACCAGCTGCGCTAGGAGAGGAAGAAGAACCTAGCGAGGGACCGTCTGATGATTCGTCTTTGTAAGGCAGTAAAAATCATGTTTACCTGTATTACTCCTGGGAAGGAGATGCCCATAGCGGAGAATGATGATTACATTTAGTTTTTGGAGCTAGAGGAGGTCGCGACCGGCCTGGTGCCCTCGGAGGAGTTAGATTCTGACACCGACTCCTCTTAGTCGCAGGGTTCCTGAGTTGCTTTCTTCGCCCTTCTTGGGCTTGTAAATTTAAGACAACTTGCCTTTACTTTCGACTGTCTTAAGTTTTTGGTAGCACATGGATGCTTGTTTCTTGTTGTATGATGTAACCTCTTATTTAATCTTAAGGTTTTATGATCTACTACTTCTGTTGCTGAACACTGCTAGACTAGTTGGGTGAATTTGGATACCATTTGGGTAGATATTTCGAAGTTAGGGAAAACAGGGGAGGCTGGGTTGAGGTTCTACCACGCCATGTCCCGCTCTAGCGGGAAGAATCCCCCTCTGGCAGTGTCGGTATGGCGGGAATAATCCGCCCCAACGGCTCAGATGGGCCAGAACCCAGGCTAATAATTTTTGGGCTCTTTTTATTTTTCTAAGAATTCCCCAAGGTTTCCAGTTTAACCAAATAGTCTAAGATAAATTTCCAAGCTAGGAAAATCATTAATTAATCTGAATCATTCTTAACGACACGGCACCCCACTAGCTCTCATTAATTCAACGTTACACCCACACATTCCCAGGACACACCTAGACATTCACATGATAATTGTTTGGTTGTGACACACGTCCAGATTCCGTTTTACGGATCACCTCATAAATTACCTAGGACCTCGCACCAGTTTAGTTCTGACTTTCTTTTCGCAACGAGTTTCATGACCCTCAAGCATTTACAACTTGCATAACTTCAATCAATGTAGCCAACACAGTGCACATATTCAAGGTTCAAGTACACATTATAGTACACATAATCACCTTCACAGTAAATTCAGAAAAAAAGAATTACACACTCACACATTCAAGTAGCAACTCCAGCCAAGCCCATATTTTTAATTAGTTATTTCACTCCATCGATGACCATTACTGATCATCCATGCAATTACACCGTCGCTGGGGCCAGATACCAATTGGAACCTTCGCAGTTGCAATTTACCTTGCTTGTGTTCCTTCAGTCGCGACTGCGACTTTCGGTTCACTTTGTTGAGATACCAATTGGAATAGAGAGATATAAATTGGACTCAACTCATACCACAAGCAACACTTCACATGAAAGGAGAGAATGAGTGGAACAATTTTCTAGAATGCTTCCTAGTTTCCTGAAGATTAGATGTGGACGTCAACACACCAACCCTCAGGAGTCTAGTCCACATTTTGCTCTTGTACGGGGAGACCGATAACCTAGGATCTCATACCAATTTTTCACGACCCAACCCATAGGGCCGTGCGGGCACCCACTCTAATACCTAAGTAGGAGAACCCTCAAATCCCAATAGTTAAATATGCGGAAAATTTTAAAAAAATAGAGAAAAATATAATAATATCCTTAGACACACTTTTAGTTAAAACTTGTAAAGTAATTTAATAACTCCCAAAGATCTAGTCTAAATAGGAACAAGACCTACTAAGAGTACAAGTGGACAAGATAAATAAAAGACACAGCTCCCACCATGCGGAAGGAAGCATAGAAGCTGTTGGAGAATTTCTTAGTCCCCACCTAATAAAACATCACCAACCTACATCCAGACTATGTCAAAAGACATAGCAAGAGTAGTATCAGTACAAAACACACGTACTTGTAGACATCATCGATCAACCCGACCCCCACCACATAACCAAATAAACCAACTAGTAAGATCATGACACAAACCACTCTCTCCTCCATCTTTACCCCTTCTTGAAATATCTCTAATATACACTAGTATTCTGACTATTAACATCCTTCTCCATCAACCTACCTACCAGGTACTGATCATAGCCTAACTATTCTAACACATAGAGAAATTCACCCAAATACAAACACCAACATTTCAACTAAACTTTTATATCACCCCCTACTTCCTCGTCACATTACCCAACCATAGTCACATAATACATTACATCCTGCTCTCATAACACTAAACCCAATCTATTTTCCCCAAGGTGAAATCCACCTAAGCATATTTCATCACTACCTGTCACGACCCGGGAGCACCCCCTAGTCGTAACCGGCGTACTCGACCTCAAAGAGGTCTAATACAAGCCTCTTATCATTCATTCATCGCATAGACACCAAAACGATAAGGAATTAAAACTTTCTTCACACACGAAGATACTTTCAATAAATAGCAAGCGGAAGACTTTTTAGACTTTATACAATATGTCTCAAAACCATCTAATACTTGAATATAACATTGGGACTAAGCCCACTCAAAACTTAAGCAAATACTAGAAAGACATAAAAAAAACATGTTGGTTATTGCCCTCGAATCTATGAGGACTCACCAAGTCTTCATCTTCAACTCTTAAAAACCTATCAAGTAGCCATGACA
>JAJOOO010080011.1:0-28715 GCA_029582685.1 Solanum piurae
GTTATGACCATCTGAAGTTGACACATCAACAATTTTCAGCTAACTGGCTGTTGACTCTCATCTACGGTCAGACCTACGGACCGTAGATCGATTGACGGTCCGTGCTGGTCAACCTTCAATCGGGACTGAAGCTGGGCTTTAGGGCATCGATCCACGGACACGAACTACGGTCCGTGACCTGACCTACGGACCGTAAGTCCGGCCGTGGGTCAACACTTAGCCAAATTTTTTGACTGAGTTCTGGGGAAGTTTTCTGTCACGAACCAAGGACCTGCAGGACGGACCGTGAGTCCATCTACGGTCTGTGGATGGTGTTCGTGAGTGCCACCTGTAACACCAGAAATCTGAAATCTCTATTTTCGGATATGGGGTGTTACAGATATGACACTTGGGCCTAAATCAACCCTAAAAGCTAGTCCACAAGGGGAGGTTTGCCCAAGTCCATATAAGGAGACTAGATTCCCATCCCTCTACCGAGGTGGGACATCTTAATATTTTCTTTCTAGAGTTGTCAAGCTAGAGGTTCTGAATTTTATCTTACTTACGTACAGTGACATGCAGGTAGGGGTCGTGTCTCAACCATGAGATATGTGTTATGCTATTAGAGGTTAGTAGACTTATATTGTATGGAAGTATCTTGATTATGGACGTGTCGGCCTTTATGTTTAGTTGTTGACTCTGATGATGAACTCACCAGTGTTGT
The DNA here is from genome assembly GCA_029582685.1 of Solanum piurae. NCBI lineage: Eukaryota > Viridiplantae > Streptophyta > Magnoliopsida > Solanales > Solanaceae > Solanum > Solanum piurae. The sequence continues at coordinate 704 of JAJOOO010080011.1, forward strand.
TATGTATCTGATGACATCCTTATTTGCCTTGTGATTAGTGAGTATCTTTAAGTTCAACCTTATTGGAATTGAGTTTATAAACACATATTGTTAAGATATTATCTTAGTAGATTGATATATTTGAAGGCCTTCTTGTCCTAAGACATACATCAGAAGATACACTCTATGTTTGGTACGCTCAGCCTTACAAGGTTTCGGTGCCAGTTTTGTCTATCCAGATTTTGATTGTGACAATCGGCCTTTGAAACTTATTGAGTACGCATATTTTTTTCTTCATACTACTCCTGGTGCATCTTTTTGATGCAGATCCTAACACTAGAAAACCCAACTAATCTAGTTAGTCTAAGACTGTGTCCAGTCTAAAGCTTTTTACTTATTTTTGGAGCAAGAGCCTAGCTTCTTTTGTCTTATTTACTAGTCGTTTAGATATCCAACAATTTTGTTGTATTGAACATTTATAATTCTTTGTAGATGTGTTTATACCGTGACACAATATTATGTGCATTTTTATTTATTATCATTGTTGGGTGAAAGATTAACTTATCTACGGGTGGGTTAGGATTAAAAATTTATAATTTATTTTCTTATGATTGCCGGATAAAAAGTTTCAATAAACAAGTAAGTATTTGTCAATGGCATGTAGTGCCATATCATTAACTACTAATTTCTATCATGTTGACTACATTAATTACAATCTTCATTTAGTTTTAAATTCTTTGACCAATCATACCACTTCACATTAATTGAATCAGATGAAGTAATTTTCAATTAAATTTTGTAATTCTCAGAAGTTAATGACTAATATTGCAATGCAAACTTATGATTTATTAGAATTGCGAGAAGTAAATAATATATATAAACAACTTCAATCAAGAAAGTAAATTTTCATTCACCAAATTCAACTAAAGTCTAACATATATAAACAACTTGAAATAAAAAATCTAACACCAAATTCAACAAAAGTCAATTACTACTGAATTATCTATATCTTGTTTTATATGAATTTAGTTACTACCCAGATAAGAACGAAATTATGACACATTAAATTGCACAATATATAATATAAATTTTTTTATGCTATAAGTTATTTTATATGTGCAACGTTTTTTTTACTAAAACCCCTCAAATAGTTTTTTACTTTGTTCAACCAAATTTCAGATTTACAATTTACAAAGGTTGTTAATAATAGTTTTTTTTATATAGGCGATTTGATTATATATATGTATGTATATATCATACCCCGATCTTAATTAATTAGTTTTTTTACTACTTTTCTCTAAGAATTTGTTTGTCTAGGGTTGATATTCATCAAGCTCATCAAATTGACTCTGTAATAAAAAAATATTTCCCATCTTCAATATTTTAATCTAAATATTCATTTCTTGTCAATATCATGAATTCCCCAGATTGCTCCATTTGCTTGGAGGTTGTTACGAACAATAATAGTAGGTCCATTGCCAAGTTGAAGTGTGGACACATTTTTCACCTAGGTATGCAACTTAAATATTAATTTTTAGCTATGTCGAGTAGTTAAAATATAAATTGGTATGTTCCATTTGTGTATTAATTCATTACTAGATCTACTTTTATTGGACACGTATTTATAAAACTTGTTCATCATATTCATAAGAACTTTATTTAGATTTTAATTAAAGTCTTATGAACTATTCTGGGAATTTTCTCACCCATAATTTTTTTGTTAAAGTGGACTTAGTATATCTCTTTCTCCTCTTCTCCATTTAAACCCTTTTCAGATTCAGAATAATATTTTCTAGGAGTAACTTTTGAAATTCTCTTAGAGAAGAAAAAAGTATAATTAATCTGCAATTAAATTTAAGAAGTTTTGATCTGAAAATATTTATAAGAATGTGTTTCAAACAAACACTTTCAGAATTTTTAAAAATAAATGCCTAGATCAAGTTTTGTTAGTATAACCAATAATCGATATGAATCAAATTTGTTATGATTGGGATGGATCTCCTTGCCCCCCCTCCATGTTGGGTGATAGGAAGAGAACAAAAAAAGAAACAACAAAAGATTAAATTGTACCTATTGTATGAAAGACTTGTACAAATATACTTAAACCATAACTACTGTGGGTATCGACCCGGCCCACACCCCTTATATTCTTGGTTATGTAAATGTTTCACATTTTACCCCACAAGTCAAGAAATGTAATGGCTTGTTTATCATTTATCTATGTTTATTCTGTTAACCTATAAGGTGTTATCGTCCTTTTCCTACTCAAATTTTTCTATGAGAGTAAAAAACTTTGGGCGAATAAATTGCTCCACTTGAAATTGTATTTGTATGTGTGCGTATATTTAATTATATTTATTTTTTGTGCAGATTGTATAGAGTCAGAATTCAATGTTGGGGGCTTAATGCGTTGCCCCAACTGCCGAGATATAGATGATGGAAATTGGTTATTTCTAGAAGGTGAGCAATCATATGCACAATACTATGAGGAGGAAGATGAAACAATGCTGGTAAATTAAATGATTATTTAATATTTATCACTCACACCCTTTATATGTTGAATAATCTTGTTTAGTTTTTTTTCTTTTTATTTTGGTAGAAAAAAAGATAATACATTTATATAGATTTATATGCATCAGTATATGATAATGACAACTTACTGCTAGTACTATTCTTTCTAGTATTATTCAGAGACGGAATGGTAATACATAATAGGTACTACAATAATTTGTAGATGCTTTTTAGAGTTCCTTATTGAGTTTAATAATTCACATAAATGTCTCTCTTTTTCATTTACTGAAATTATTTTATGAAATGATATAGATTAATTGTATTTTATGTATTTATTATCTTAGAACTTCTATAAGGAGTGGGAGGAGGGTGTAGAAAGGGGAAAACACTTTCTAAAATGTGAATAATGTACTAATTAGATGCTGGTATTTTTTTTATTGTAAATCTTGGGTGTTTATGACAAAAATCCTAATGCACAAGGATAGTAGTCACAAAAATTACACAAACAACAAGTTATAATGATGACTAATTGCAAGAATTTTTTAATCACTATGACTAAACATCCTTGCGATATATTAAATAGTTTGCAATCTATGTTTGAGTTTACCTATATATGGACTTCTCATAATTAACTTCTATAATTATTAAAGAATGAAAAAAAAATAGACATCTGGGATGCTCTAAATCACGCATGTCTGTTATGTAATATATTTATTTACTTCTTGATTTCTTTTTTATATTTACCTATTTATTTTGGAAATAATGCTTTTTGCAATTCACTCATAAACAATTACTTTTAAAATTTCTTTGTCCATTGAACATATGTTTACAACCTGAACCAATGGAGATGTATTTCGATCCAGCCGTTGAAGTGGAAGCTAATATTCCCAAGACTATATGGTAAACTAGCTAACAATCACATTCAAGGTTAAATAGTTTACCTACGACACACTTCTTGGTTAATTAAGAAAATGAATTGTCATGTGATTGAATTGTATTCTATAAATTTTGTTAAAACTGAAGTTACTATAATATCTAACTAATTATTAAATATCTATAGAGTTTTATTCTTCTGTAGACATACTTTAATTTTCTCATAATAGAAATAACTCAAGTAAATAGTTTATTACATATAACTTTCCATGCTATCCCATAATAAGATTCCAGCGTACATGTTACTCCTAATATTGGAATCATCATCTGCCCATTTTAGAATAACCTATGAACTACAACTATTGTCTGCTTTTTGAATAAATAAGAAAGTTTAGTCAACCTTATATTTTATAGTCCAAACTATGTCTTGGATGCCTTTGTCATTAAAAATATGTAAATACTACTAGAGCTTCTGGAGTCGGATTCTGAGAAGGACTAAGACATAGTATTTGGAATGTAATATGTGAAGCATGAGGATGGCGTGAAAGTGAGACTTGGATACTCAAGTTATTACCAAGAGAGATAGATCTAACTGTTTGGGTCTCTAATCTAAGAAAATGGGGAGATCGACGATGATGTCTCACATGTCGTATTGATGCGGCATGGATGAGGTGGAGGGTTATATTCGGCGTCTTGTGTGACAAAATGGTACCACCAAAACTTAAAAGTATGTTTAATATAGTGGTGGTTAAACGAGCTTTGTGATATGAGGTGAAGTGTTGACCAGTTAACACCTAGATTCATAAGATGCAAGTAGCGAAAGTAAGGATGTTAAGATGGATGTGTGGAAATATATATAAGGATTGATACAATTAGGAATAAGGATATCTAGGACGTAGTGGGAGTGGCCTCCATGATGGAAAATATGAGGGATGGAGACTAAGATGGTTTTGGACACGTGAAGAGGAGAGGTGCAGATGCCCTAGTAAGGAGGTATGAGAGGTTGGATATAGTAGGGTCAATGAGAGAGACATGTAGGCCAAAGAAGTATTGAGAGGTGATTAGGCAGGATATGACACATCTTCAGGTTACTGAGGACATCACCTTAGAAATAAGCGTATGAAGGTCGCAAATAAGGGTAAAAGGTTAGAATGTAGTTGTAGAGTTATCTTATTACTAGCCTATTCATGTCTTTGGTTGAGTGGAAGTACAGAGCTCCGTGTAAGTCTTAGTATTAGCATATTCATGCAGTCTTTGGCTATAGGTATTTGATTTTATCTGTGGTTTACTGTGCTTAGGTGACCTCACCTTATTTTATTTTGTTAAGGTTTCTTGCATATATGATCCGCCACTACAAAAGAATTAATGATCTTTAATGACAATAGTTTAGTTGCTACTAAATATATTTTTTTAAAGGCAAATACTAGTCAAAATTATATCTTAGCACTCTTTGTAAGTGCTGCTAAATCCTATAGCGACAATGAATCTAATGACAATTAGCTAATGTCGGTAAAGGATTTAACACTCTTTGTTAATGTGCACAGTTATTGCCGCTAAAATTGTTTTTATTGTTATTGCTTTGCTATTAGGTTGTTATATTTTTCCTTTAATCACTTCTTTAATTTGCTTGAGCCAAGGGTTTTTCAGAAATAGCATCTCTACCTCGGTTATAAATACAACTATAGTATAACTGCTTTACACTAATGAAAAACCAATTATGCTTTATCAAGTTACTTAAAAGATTAATTTGAGTTAAATTAATGTAGTAAAGGATGAATCAGTTATGAACTTCCCTCCAAAAGTCTTTGTATGGATGGTTGTGCACCACAATGCCCACCTACAGAAGGTTGCAAAAATCATGGCTGCACAAATTCTCTCATAGTACTTCTTCCTTTCCATCCATAAATCTCCAATCAGTAGCCTATTTTGAACGTTGTTACGAATGCTCCTGCATTTATTGTAATGATGCATAACATTGAATAAAGTTCATGTTTTCTACCAAAACAAACCCTTTCAACTATAGTAATGCTTCTTCTATTTTTGAGTTTGTTTTACTTTTTCCGGTAGAGTAGAGTGTATTATTTTGCTAATTAGTTATTTAATATACCATATATATATTACTAGGCCTATTGAAGCTGCAAATGGAGGGCCAATGTACGTCGAGGATGGACCTAATATCGAGCTTACTCTGACTTTAAGAAATGGACCACCGCTTTCACCATCAAGAAATGTCCTACCCCTGCGGCAAAATGAGTAGGCTGCAACTGGTATTAATCTTGAACTTTCTCTGGCAACAAGATATGTACAAGTGCCACGACCAAATATTGATCTGGCTGCAGGTACTAATCTTGAGCTTTCTCTGGCAATTAGTAACTCAACTTATGGGATTGGGGAGCAGTCTTCTTCGTCCCAAATCTGTCTGGAAGACATGATAAACATGGATGATCCTAATGAAGAACATGATGATGAAACCTTTCTCCCCAATATGATTCAATTCCTGTATGAAATAGAGGAAAATATCAACTACTCAAGATGCTCTTTCAGGGTAAATATACCTGAGTAGTCCAATATTTTTAAAAAAACAAAGAAGAAGAAACTGCTCTTCCTGTGAAATCCAAATAAAGTACCATGGTCATGTGGTACTAATCAAGGCTTGTTGCAAACTACTTTATTTTAGGGTTTGTGTTTTGACATTATTGCTAAACTCTTGTTTTGACCTTTGATTAAACCATTTATGGGTTTATTATAACATCCAAATTCAATTGCTTTGTTTATCGATCTGCTAGTCTTTTTAAAAATTATTATTATTATAATCAAACCACTCCCAAGGTATCTTCTTAGGTGGTACGGGGGGTTTGGCATGACCCCTCCCATATGTGGATTATGTAACGACCCGAGCCTACATCCTGAACGTGGCCGGCACCCGAGAATCATTGTTGATCCCCAAGCGAACCCTTATCCAGGCTTACGACAAGCGGAAAACTAACTCAAGTATACATAAGCATCAAATTGAAAGAAACGTTTAAAAACAGTTTATCGAATCACAAAACTTTGTTGAATATACTGAGTATAAAATATAAGTTTAAATAAAACATCTCAAAACTGAAAGACACTCCAAAAATGTCTATCTATGAAGCCTCTATTGTATATAGACTAGTGTCGGGACAAGACCCACGACTATTCAAATTTTTACTAATACTAACAGCTCATAAAAATGGAGTCCAACACAAACAAGGAGGGCTTACTCAAAAAGTGGCGAGGACACGAAGTGATCTCAACAGACTCTTGAGGATCCTAAGAACCTTTAATTTGTGCATCATTAAAAGATTCAAGTCGAATGAAATAAATATATTTAATGAACGAGTATGTAATATAGTTGAATAACATTTTAGTGAATGAAAGAACTGTAGTAGATATAGATATATACTAAGCTGGATGTAAAGAAGTAAGGAAATGAAATCATTAAAACTTTGCAAAGATACTTACTCATTTCTGAACTCGATATGTTAAGTGATATAATAAAAATGCACTTTTAACTCTATTTTGGAGATTCTCTAACTGACAACCATCACTATGAGCTACGTGATGATAGAGCGTCTCGCCCACACTGCCAGAACTGTCCTATACCTTGCCGAGGTATAGAACACCTCAACTAAGTGGATCCACTAAGCTATGCTCAAAACAAATAAGGAGTCATCTGAAAAGTATGATCTTTTATCCATGTTGGTGTACATGGTTTATGATGACTTTGAGTTGTATGAACTCATCCCCATATCATTGTTCAATACTACTCCCAATAATATACATACTCATGCTCAAATGTATAAAACATACTTTTTATCTAGTTTGAGATAATTGCTAAAACTATCCTCTTAAAAGAGGTAATGTCACGCCCCGAGCTATCCCCGAGACGCGGACACGGGACCTAGGATCACAAGTGACCCAAAGCTAACCCTGCTAGCATGACATGAGCATACTAAGGATAACAGTAATTGATGCGGAAGCTTAAATATCATGAAAACAAAAATGATGGGGAATACCCATTCTAAAATTGAAAATATCAAATCTGAGGGTTTAATACAAGAGAAATATCAAACTAAAATACTAAGCTGAATATAACTATGTCTGATAATGGCCTCTAACTGACTAAAAGAATTGGGACATGCCCCTGGTAAATCTAGCAAAACTGAAACTAAAAGACTGAAATACTGAAGTAAATAACATGACTATTGTCCTCGGATAATGAGGACTCACCACTGATGCTGCTGAGCTAGAGATCGGGAACCGATCTAAGCGTGATCCAGAAGCTGAGAACCTGAAGCTACATCACGAGAAGATGTAGCACAGATTATGCGTCAGTACTTGAGAGGTACTGAGCATACAAGATAGAGTAAATCTGAAATAACATATAACTGAACAAGCAATAAAGCAAGGATATAAACTGAACATGATATATATACTGAATGTTGAATTAACTGAATGCAAATATCATTTTTATAACATCCCGAAACTTAATACTGACTGTACTGAAATGTGGTCAATGCAATAGAGTCTAACTGAACTATGGGAGCTACTAATAACTGACAGAAAACCACATGAGCTAAATGTGGAGTCAGATGTATACGCTCCATCGAAAAGAACCAAATCCCCTGGCCAAAGGTATAGAGGCATGCTGGCGTGATCACTAAAATGATGCCCACAGAGGGGACTTACAACCTACGTGGCTTGTAGTTCTGGGACTATATGGGTAACTGATCCTTGTCCAACTCGGTATTATGGTACTCCCAATAGGTTAAATGATTAACACATTATGACTGAATTTCTATAATATACTGGATAACTCAAACTGACATGCAAACTGAGAATGCACACTAATATACTGATAATGACACATTCAATGTAACATCTCGCAACTAGAAAGAACTAGAAGGAAGTTTAAAATATGGAAATAGTCATTTTTAGGAAGAATTTAAAAATCTGGAAATTTGGTAAAGGTGTTAAAGTGAGTGTTTGGTCAACTTCAAACGGCCATAAATCCTAGCTCAAGATGAGTTAGGTGTACTTCCAGATATGGTTGGAAAGATCGTGGAATAAACTTTCCAACGCCACTTAGTTTGTGCAATTCCGAGTTTGTATAAGTAAGTTATGCCCTTTGGAAGTTGGCCTGTTGGATTAAAGAAATGTCCAATCCGGATTATTAAAGGGATTTTAGTCGTTTCACTGCCCTACTGATTAAATCCGTTTTTAGTAAGATAATTGGGGTCAAGACTGGGCTAGTGCAGTTTACAGTTTTTGAAAATTAGAGTTAGGGTTTTTGGAGAAAGAACACAAGAGAAAGGAGAAGAAGAAAAACAAGATTCGCCAAGAACGATAGATTTTGGTTGTGGATTCGCCAATGAATTGATCCTAGAAGGTATGTGAGTCTCTCATAGCATTGGGTACATTCATCCACACGCCAAACATGGTTAGTTCAGCGAAATTCATCCTAAAAGAGTTTGAAAGTTGATGTTCTTGACATGTATTCTTGAATTTGAATGTTGTTCTTGAATTGGGATGAATTGAGGAGTTTCTGAGATCTTTACGTTGAGTTTTAGGGTTGTATTGAGTTAGGTTCTTGAATACATATGATGGGTATCGGAATCTAAAATGAATTTGAGTTCTATAATCGAGTTTAGGCGATTTGGGACTGGAAAATGAAAAAGGAAAGTCAAGCAGGATCTGACTCGCAGGTCCGTGTTGCGGACTTGCTCACCTAGTGAAGAAAAATTGTATCAGCGTCGCGGTTAGGACACGGACTCCTCTGTCTCAAAAATTAAATTCGCGAGCATTTATTCAGAAACGTCTCCACGTCGCGGACTTGTTCCAAGACGGTGATTTCGTAACTTTTCTCAGGTTTAGCTATTCAAAGTAATTCCTAAACATCATGAGATCTTTCCAATCACAAATCTTAATCCTTGAATCCATAATTCAATTCAAGGATCAGTTAAGAGTCAAGACAAGAGCAGTTAATGTCAAAGTCAAGAGAAGTCAAGAGTCAAGTTAAGATAAGTTCTTAAAGTTTTCAAAAGTCTTTTACAAATGTTTTAACTTTGTTTTAAGACTTAAGTTTTGAGTTCAGTAAAAAAGTAAAGTTGAAGTTCTTTTCTTCGAAGAAGTATATGGGGACTATGTATTCCCAAAGAGATTTAAAAATGTTTTCACATTTTAATAAGAACGGAAACTGAGATTTCCAAAGAGCCTTCGGGCTAGTTTTCAGAAAAGAGTAATAGCTTTCTAAAGAGCAAGAAGGGAAATTGAGATTTCCAAGATAGCCTTTGAGCTAAGTTTTTGAGCACTAATCTCAAATCACAAACAAAAGTATGTTTTTAAAAACATAAAGAGCTTGTATATTTTTGGGAGTAGTATTGAGCACCGAAATAGGGGAGAGTTTAGATAACTCACAGCCCCCATAAACCATGTAGCCACCATGGATAGAAAAGGGTCATACTTTTTAGATGAACCCTTTTCACAATAGACTAGTGGATCCACTTAGTAGTTCAGGTCCTATACCTTTGGCCGGGTATAAGATGCACTGGCAGCGTGAGGTAGATCACTGTATCATCACTATCGCTCTTATGTGATGGATGCCGTTTAGAGAAACTCCGACATAAGTTATTGTATTTTTTTATACATCAGTTTATTGTATTTTTACATACATCTCAGAGTTATATGTATCTTTGCATACACACAGAGTTGACAACATGTTTTTAAATAACTTTTCTTTATATTGCAATTGTTTAAATTGCTTTATATTCAAATGAGTTCAGCTATGTTGAGTTGAGTTGAGCCAGGTAAGTTCTTTAGTTTCTTTCAGATTCCTTTACAAGTCTATGTTGTTTTAGCATTCCAACTCGCATACTCATACATTCAATGTACTGATGTCAGTTAGCCTACATCGTCTTATGATGCAGACACATGTAACTCGGATCGGCATTCCAGCGCACCGTTGATCCAGTGAGCAGTTTAGAGTTAGTCGGCGAGCCTCCTTGCATTCCGGATGATCTATTTTCATTGCTTTCTAGTTTAGTCCATTAGGATGTTGTGGGGTTTGTCCCAACATCTATCTCAGTTGTTTTAGAGGTTTCATAGACATACAATCAGTTAGTTATTTCAGTTGTCTTTACTTTTCATTTCTTATGCTAAAGACTTGAGTTTGCCTAAATGGCCAGTTGAATGTTCCTTTATAACATTCTAGTTTCTTCATAAATGTTTATATGATGAGTTAAGTCTTCCGCTGAGTAGTAAGCCAGGCCAATGGTTCTCTTGGGGCCAGCAATGGTCTTCGAGCGCCTATCCCGCCCAGGATGTAGGCTCGGGGTGTGGCAAACTTGGTATCAGAGCACAAAGTTCAAGAGTCCTAGGGAGTCTATGAAGCCGTGTTTGTAGAGTACAAGTTATCGGTCTGAAGCTCGCCAAATCTATAATTAGGAGGCTGCAACATTTAGGAATTTCTTCACTTCTTTCACACTCATTTCGTGTGTAAGAGTTTATCTCTAAAAAGTTTCACTCTAATTCGTGCCTGCGCATATTTCAGATAATCATGCTTCCACAAAAAGAAGTCAGAGGTCGTCCAACTAGGAGGAATGTTGAGGAACAAGAGTTACCCAATGCACCGAAAGTGCAACCTCAAGGAGAAGTTACTAATGTTGAGTTCAGAGAGGTTATAAGAATGCTCAGTCAAGTTGTGACTAACCAAGCTGGGAAGAAGAGAGGAGCTCGACAAGAAGAGGCTGACACTTCAAGGATTCATGAGTTCTTGAGGATGAATCCTCTAAGTTTCACTGGTTCGAGCACTGCAGAGGATCAAGAGAACTTCATTGAGGAACTGAAAAAGGTGTTCGATGTGATGCATGTTAATGATATGGAGAGAGTTGAGCTAGGTGCATATCAACTGAAGAATGTTGCTAGGACTTGATTTGATTAGTGGAAAGGGGGTAAAGCTGAGGATGCACCACCTGCGAGTTGGGCATGTTTTGAGGAAGCTTTCTTGGGGCATTTCTTTCCCCGAGAATTGAAAGAGGCTAAGGTACGTGAGTTCCTCACACTTAAGCAAGATTCTCTAAGTGTTCATGAGTATGGGTTGAAGTTCACCCAACTATCCCGTTATGCTCCGGAGATGGTTGCAGACATGAGGAGTAGAATGAGCTTGTTTGTTGCTGGGTTGGGTAGTCTATCAAGCTAAGAGGATCGAGCAACAATTCTTATTGGAGACATGGACATTTCGAGGTTGATGGTCTATGTGTAGCAAGTAGAGGAAGAGAAGTTGAGGGATAGAGAGGAATTTAAGAACAAGAGGACTAAGACAGGGAATGAGTCCGGGCAGCAGAAGAGTAATGCCAACCGGTCATCCCTCCAACAGAAATAGAAGGGATCTGATCCTTCATCTGCTAGTGCACCTGCACCTAAGAACAAATGTGAGCACAATAATCAGAACTTCAGAGCTAAACCTGCTTATTCCCAGGGGAGTGTGGTGCAAGGGGATAGTAAGCCTCCTGCCTGTGCCAAGTGTGGTAGGAACCACTCAGGTATTTGTCATGAGGGCTCCACTGGTTGTTTCAAGTGTGGTTAGACTGGGCATTTCATGCGAAAGTGTCCAAAGAACAAGCAGGGAAATGGTAATGGGGGAAATAGATCCCAGTCTTGTTCAGTTGCTCCACCAGATAGAGCTGCACCTAGAGGGGATACTTCTGTTACTGGCGAAGGAACAAACCGCCTCTACGCGATCACTAGTCGCCAAGATTAAGAGGATTCACAGATGTTGTTGCTGGTATGATTCGAGTCTTTGACTTTAATGTTTATGCTTTGCTAGACACAGGAGCGAGTTTATCTTTTGTAACTCCTTATGTTGCTATGAACTTTGATGTTATTCCTGAGCAACTTAGTGAACCATTCAGTGTCTCTACGCCAGTTGGTGAGTCTATTCTAGCAGAGAGAGTCTATCGTGATTGTCTTATTTCCGTCAATCACAAGAGTACCATGACTGACTTAATTGAGTTAGACATGGTAGATTTTGATGTCATTCTTGGTATGGACTGGATTCATGCCTGTTATGCCTTAGTTAATTGTAGAACTCGAGTAGTCAAGTTTCAGTTTCCAAATGAGCCAGTATTAGAGTGGAAAAGCAGTTCAGTAGTGCCTAAGGGTCGTTTCATTTCATACCTTAAGGAAAGGAAGTTAGTTTCTAAGGGGTTTGTCTATCACTTGGTTCGAGTTAATGACTCAGGTGTTGAGGTACCTCCTATTCAGTCAGTTCCAGTAGTAAAAGAGTTTCCAGAAGTCTTTCCAAATGATCTTCCCGGAGTCCATCCTGAGAGAGAGATAGACTTCGGTATAAATCTTCTTCTAGATACTCGTCCTATATCTATTTCGCCATACAAAATGGCACCAACAAAGTTGAAAGAGCAGTTAAATGATCTTTTAGATAAGGGCTTTATTCGACCAAGTGTCTCACCTTGGGGCGCTCCGGTCTTGTTTGTAAGAAAGAAAGATGGTTCCCTTAGGATGTGTATAGACTACTGTCAGTTAAACAAGGTTACCATCAAGAATAAGTATCCTCTTCCGAGAATTGATGATCTTTTCAATCAGCTTCAGGGTTCTTCTTGTTTTTTGAAGATAGACCTTAGATCAAGTTACCATTAGTTGAGGGTAAGGGAATGTGATATTCCCAAGACAACATTCAGGACCCGTTATGGTCATTATGAGTTTCTGGTCATGTCCTTTGGCTTGACTAATGCACCAGCATCGTTCATGGATCTTATGAACAGAGTCTTCAAACCTTATTTAGATATGTTTGTTATCATCTTCATTGATGACATACTAATCTATTCAAGGAATTAATAAGATCATGCTAGTCGTCTCAGAATAGTTCTTCAGACTTTGAAAGATAAGGAGTTATATGCTAAATTCTCTAAGTATGAATTTTGGCTTGAGTCTGTGGCATTCTTAGGCCACATTGTGTCTGGAGAGGGAATTAAAGTTGATACTCAGAAAATTGAGGCAGTGCAGAATTTTCCTAGACCCACATCTCCAACTGATATTAGGAGTTTCTTGGGCTTGGCTGGATATTATAGAAGGTTTGTAGAAAGGTTCTCGTCTATTTCGTCCCCTTTGACCAAGTTAACTCAGAAGACAGTGAAATTTCAATGGTCTAAAGCTTCTGAAAAAAGGTTTCTGGAATTGAAGAGAAGGTTGACTACTGCCCCAATTTTGACCTTACCTGAAGGTACTCAAGGTTTTGTGGTGTATTGTGATGCATATAGAGTTGGTTTGGGTTGTGTCTTAATGCAGAATGGCAAAGTTATAGCTTATGCCTCCAGACAGTTGAAAGTTCATGAGAAGAACTACTCAACCCATGACTTAGAGTTGGCTGCTGTAGTGTCCGCTTTGAAGATATAGCGTCATTACTTGTATGGTGTTCATGTTGATAGATTCACTGATCACAAGATCCTTCAATATGTGTTCACTCAGAAAGAGCTTAATCTCAGACAAATGAGGTGGTTAGAGTTACTTAAGGATTATGACATGAGTATTCTTTATCACCCAGGTAAGACAAATGTTGTTGCTGATGCCTTGAGCAGGTTGTCCATGGGTAGTACCGCCCATGTCGAGGAAGAAAAGAGAGAGTTAGTGAAAGATGTGCATAGACTTGCACTCTTAGGAGTCCAACTTATGGATTCCACAAAAGAAGGAATAGTGGTGACGAATGGGGCTGAATCATCACTAGTGTCAGAAGTGAAAGAAAAGCAAGACCAAGATCCCATTTTGCTTAAATTGAAGGCAAATGTTCATAAGAAAAAAGTATTAGCTTTTGAACAAGGGGGAGATGGTGTATTGAGATATCAAGGAAGGTTGTGTGTACCTCTGGTGGATGGACTTCAAGAGAGGATTATGGAGGAAGCTCATAGCTCTAGATATTCCATTCATTCGGGTTCCACAAAGATGTATCATGACTTGAGAGAAGTTTATTGGTGGAATAGCATGAAGAAGGGCATTGCAAAATTTGTTGCTAAGTGTCCAACGGCCCGGTGGTTTGGCTCAGAATATAGAACTTCTGAAATGGAAGTGGGAGATGATCAATATGAATTTCATCACAGGGTTACCAAGGTCTCGCAGACAACATTATTCTATTTGGGTGATTTTTGATAGAATGACAAAATCAGCCCACTTTCTGCCGGTAAAGACTACCCATTCAGCAGAAGATTTTGCCAGGTTATATATTTAGGAGGTGGTAAGACTTCATGGGGTCCCAGTCTCCATTATTTCAGATAGAGGTGCATAATTTACTGCACCGTTTTGGAAATCTTTTCAGAAAGGTTTGGGTTTGAAGGTGAATTTAAGTACTGCCTTTCATTCTCACACAGATGGGAAAACAGAGCGCACTATTTCAGACTTTAGAAGATATGTTGAGGGCTTGTGTGATTGATTTCAAAGGGAATTGGGATGATCACCTACCTCTCATTGAGTTTGCTTACAAAAACAATTAGCACTCTAGCATTCAGATGGCTCCATATGAAGCTCTTTATGGGAGAAGATGCAGATCTCCTATTGGATGGTTCGAAGTTGGTGAACCAGGGTTGATAGGACCATATTTAGTTCATTAAGCTATAGAGAAGGTGAAAATGATTCAAGAGAGGTTGAAAATGGCACAGAGTCGTCAGAAATCCTACACTGATGTTAGGAGAAGAGAGTTGGAGTTTGAAGTAGATGATTGGGTGTATCTAAAAGTTTCACCCATGAAGGGTGTTATGAGGTTTGGTAAGAAGGGGAAGCTTAGTTCCCGATATATTGGACCTTATAGAGTAGCTAAGAGTATTGACAAAGTAGCATATGAGTTGAAACTACCACAGGGGTTAGCAGCGGTTCATCCGGTATTTCACATCTCCATGTTGAAGAAGTGCATAGGCGATCCTTCATTGATCATACCTACTGAAAATATTGGGATCAAGGATAGCTTATCCTATGAGGAGATTCATGTTCAGATTCTAGATCGCCAAGTTCGCAAGTTGAGAACAAAGGAGGTAGCAACGGTCAAAGTCCTTTTGTTGAAGAAGCTAATTGGGAAGCTGAATAGAACATGAAGAAGAGATATCCACATCTATTTGAATCCGGAGGAAATGCAGATCAAGGTACTAATTTTCATCTTAGTGCTCGTTAAATTATGGGTGAGCATGCTGTTTGTTTGCATTTGCTTGTTGGGTGTGTGAATTTGATGTTACACCCTAAGCCTAATAAGAGTAATCTCATTCAAGGATGAATGTTCCCAAGGGGTAGATATTGTAATATCTTACAACTAGAAAGAACTAGAAGGAAGTTTAAAATCCGGAAATAGTCATTTTTGGGAAGAAATTAAAAATATGGAAATTTGGTAAAGGTGTTAAAGTGAGTTTGTGGTCAACTTCAAATGGTGATAACTCCTAGATCAGGATGAGTTACGTGTACTTCCAGATATGGTTGGAAAACTCGTGGAATAATCTTTCCAACGCCGCTGAGTTGCGCGATTCTGAGTTCATATGAGTAAGTTAGGCTCTTTGGAAGTTGGGTTGTGGGATTAAGGAAATGTCCAATCCGGATTATTAAAGGGTAGTTTAGTCATTTCACTGCCCTACTGATTAAATCCGTTTTTAGTAAGATAATTGGGGTCAAGACTGAGTTAGTGCGGTTTACGATTTTTGAAAATTAGAGTTAGGTTTTTTGTAGAAAGAACACAAGAGAAAGGAGAAGAAGAAAAGCAAGATTCGCCAAGAACGATCAATTTTGGTTGTGGATTCGCCAAGGAATTGATCCTACAAGGTATGTGAGTCTCTCATAGCGTTGGGTTCATTCATCCACGCGCCAAACATGTTTAGTTCAACGAAATTCGTCCTAAAAGAGTTTGAAAGTTGATGTTCTTGACATGTATTCTTGAATTTGAATGTTGTTCTTGAATTGGGATGAATTGAGGAGTTTCTGAGATCTTTACGTTGAGTTTTAGGGTTGTATTGAGTTAGATTCTTGAATACATATGTTGGTTATCGGGATCTAAAATGAATTTGAGTTCTATAATCGAGTTTAGGCAATTTGAGGCTGGAAAATGAAGAAGGAAAAATCGAGAAGGTTCTGGCACGCAGGTCCGCGTCGCAGACTTGCTCCCCCAGTGAAGAAAAATTGTATCCATGTCACGGTTAGGATGTGGACTCCTCTGTCTCAAAAATTAATTTTGCAAGAATTTATTCAGAAACTTCTCCGCGTCGCGGACTTTTTCGAAGATGGTGATTTCGTAACTTTTCTCAGGTTTAGCTATTCAAAGTCATTCCTAAACATCATGAGATCTTTCCAATCACAAATCTTAATCCTTGAATCCATAATTCAATTCAAGGATCAGTTAAGAGTCAAGTCAATAGCAGTTAAGGTCAAAGTCAAGAGAAGTCAAGAGTCAAGTTAAGATAAGTTCTTAAAGTTTACAAATGTTTTAACTTTGTTTTAAGACATAAGTTTTGAGTTCAGTAATGAAGTAACGTTGAAGTTATTTTCTTCAAAGAAGTACATGGGGACTATGTATTCCCAAAGAGATTTAAAAATGTTTTCACATTTTAGTAAGAACGGAAACTGAGATTTCCAAAGAGCCTTCGGGCTAGTTTTCAGAAAAGAGTAATAGCTTTCTAAATGAAGCAAGAAGGGAAACTGAGATTTACAAGATAGCCTTCGAGCTATGTGTTTGAGCACTAATGTCAAATCACAAACAAAAGTATGTTTTTAAAAACATAAAGAGCTTGTATATTTTTGGGAGTAGTATTGAGCACTGATATGGGGGAGAGTTCAGATAACTCACAGCCCCATAAACCATGTAGCCACCATGGGTAGAAAATAGTCATACTTTTTAGATGAACCCTTTTCACAATAGACTAGTGGATCCACTTAGTAGTTCAGGTCCTATACCTTTGGCCGGGTATAGGATGTACTGGCAGTGTGAGGTAGATCGCTGTGTCATCACTATCACTCTTATGTGATGGTTGTCGTTTAGAGAAACTCCCACATAAGTTATTGTATTTTTATATACATCAGTTTATTGTATTTTTACATACATCTCAGAGTTATATGTATCTTTGCATACACACAGAGTTGACATCATATTTTTAAACAATTTTTATTTATATTGCAATTGTTTAAATTACTTTATATTCAAATGAGTTCAGTTATGTTGAGTTGAGTTGAGCTAGGTAAGTTTTTCAGTTTCTTTCAGATTCCTTTTCAAGCCTATGTTGTTTTAGCATTCCAACTCACATACTCGTACATTCAATGTACTGATGCCAGTTGGCCTGCATCGTCTTATGATGCAGGCACATGTAACTAGGATCGGCATTCCAACGCACCGTTGATCCAGTGAGTAGTTCAGAGTCAGTCGGTGAGCCTCTTTGCATTCCGTAGGATTTATTTTCATTGCTTTCTATTTTAGTCCATTAGGATGTTGTGGGGTTTGTCCCAACATCCATCTCAGTTGTTTTAAAGGGTTCATAGACAGATATTCAGTTAGTTATTTCAGTTCTCTTTACTTTTCATTTCTTATGTTAAAGACTTGAGTTTACCTAAATGGCCAGTTGAATGTTCCTTTATAACATTCTAGTTTCTTGATAAATGTTTATGTGATGAGTTAAGTCTTCCGTTGAGTTAGTAAGCCAGACCAAGGGTTCGTCTGCGGCCAACAATGGTCTTCGAGTGCCAGTCCCGCCCAGGGTGTAGGCTCGGGGTGTCACATTCAAAAACTGAGGCACGAATATGTGAAGTACTGAAATATCTGACCTGGCATGTGTAATTCAAGAACTAAAGAACTACATAGTTAGGGTTCTGAATTCCATGCAAGAAACCAAGTATTAACACGATAATCTGATTTGGAACATTAAATTAACTAATTCATGATAATCTGCTAAAGTTCTAGAACTCTAGGTCTACTTAATAATAGGGAATCAAGAATCTGACTGAATTCTAGGGACCTAATGGGTGAAGGGAACCCACTATTGAAATCCCACATACTTGGTGACAAATTCCATAGAGAAATCCTTCGATATCAGGGCTGGAACTGGAGTAAACTTGTTGCATTCTTGAACAAGGGTTCTTGACTTATTTCTCCTCTTAGCATTTTAACTTTCTAAGTTTTGATGAATGATTTGACTTAGGTAAGTTCTAGTTATGTTTCTAGGCTAGAACTAAACAAAACCACGTAGTTTAGGGTTAAAACGACGTAGTTTAGGGGTCCAATGAAATAGGAAAAGTCCAAAAGACCCCCAACTTAACTGTTGTCAGAGTGATCGACGGATGGCACCGACGGACCATCGATGGACGGACGGTCCATGCTGGTGAGCCATCAGTTGCGACTGGAGCTGGGTTCCTGGGGGCCTGATCCACAGACCAAGACCACGGACCGTGGCCAGGCCTACAGATCGTAGGTTCGACCGTGGGTCAACACTTAGCCATTTTTCTTGGGGATTTTGGGAGGAGGGTCACAGGTGCAAACTATGGACTTGCAGGACGTACCGTGGGTCCTCCTATGGTCCATGGATGGTGCCCGTGAGTGCCACCTGCAACACCTAAAAACTGTAATCTTGTCTGTTCTAGTATACTGGGTGTTACAGGTAACTACTCTGAAATATCTCTGAACTCGTAAACTCGTTTAGAAATCAAAGTTTCTCATTTTTCAAAATAATACTCTCTTTCTTCATGTAAGAATGACACATTTGGGAAATACTTAGTTCCCTTATGCTCTTTCTCAAACTCCCCTTTACTTCCTCAAAAACTCAGTTTAAAACACAATCAAAACACAATCATTGGCTTTAAAAGATTGTCAAAATTTACAAATCAAAATAGAGTTTTGAAATATAGACATGAACGAATCAACTGAAGGATCTGGATAACAATATAGAAAACTAAATACTCAGAACTCAAGAACTCAAGGACTCAAGAACTAAAGACTCAACGATACCACTTATCTCAAGAATACTCAATTCATAGGGTTTATGCGAAAATATGGACATGAACGAATCAACTTAAGGACCTCAATAACAATATAGAAATTGAGTACTCATAGCAGAATAAAAGCTCTTAAAATTTTCTCTTAAACTAACTTAGTTTTGAATGAAAATTAAGACATGTGATTAGAACATGCAGGAACTCTCAAGAGGGAATGTAGCCTTTAGGAGCTAATGCAAAGAAGGGAAACATAGTCACAACTTAAAGGAACATGTGTCGGATGAAACACGAAAACATTTGCTCAGTGACTCCTGGCGTACTGTTGGGCGCGTCTCCCCGGCACTCCTAGCGTACTGGTAGTGCGCCGCCAGACTCGAAAGTACTGGGCCTGGATTTGGACGTACTACTGGCGCATCGCACCAGCACTTCTAGCATATTGATGGTGCGCCGCCCCAGCCCTTCTCCAGCGACTTGATGAATTGTTTTGGTAAAATTCAAGCTTCAAACTAGGTTAGAATTGGGGAATTTCTCCTAAACTCTTCTTGTTTCTCAAACCCCAAATGATTACAAGAGAATTTCATACAATCCTTTTAAGAAACACAACTCATTCTAAAGATCCTCAACCCAAGAAACTCATAATCTCCATTGTTAAAAAAATGAAACTATAATCAAGAACTACTCAAGAATATTTTAGATACAATGATTTCATGGATGATTTCATGGACGAATTAGATGAATGGAATGAGGACTAACAAGTTCAACACAATGTTCTTGGCGAAAATCGACGGGATCTTGACGAACGCTCAAAACCTAGTTCTTTCTCGTCTTGAACTCTTATCTTATTCTTTAAGTGTTTAGGAATGACGAAGAATGGTTTAGCATCTTATTAGGCCCTTAATTGAGTGATGAAAAACGTGAAAGGCCTAGTAGGAAAATGAAAAGACCAAAATATCCATTTCTAAAATGAATCAGATGCCTAAACTAAAGAGGCTTCACTCAAACCGGCATAACATTTTACTCAGAGCTCGAAATTAAGCAAATTTGGTGGGGTATGGATGAGGACTCAAATACCTTCCATTTGGTAGGTTATAAGCCATCTAACTCTTTATGTGTTAAAATATATGGTCATTTGAAGTTGACCCAAGTAAAATCTCATAGTGAAACACAATCGGAAAGAAAGCTTTCAACTCAAATTTGTGTTAGGCGATTCTAGTGACCTTAATTCATATCCAAAATCATTCCCACACTAAATAATTGACCTTAAAACCTAAGAACAATTAAAAGTCACTCGGTACAATATTACTCACAAATGAAGAATGGCTTGAGTCTTATCTTAGAAATTTTTAGTGTGTTACAATATCTCCCCCTTGGGATCATTTGTCCTCGAATAATGGCTAATATAAGAATGGCACTCTTACTATCTTTCTGACTTTTAAACTTGCCTACAACATAGGTGGAACTAATTCCTACTAAGAGTTTTGAACTTTCTATAGCACATAAGTCAAGAACAATATTATTTTGAACAAAGTCATGCTCTATCTGAAGTTATCTTACATGAAGCAAGGATATTTGGGCATGAAGTAAGAATATTTATACCATGCCTTGAGTGATATGACTGATAGTTTTGAAGTTTAAAAAAACTTCTGCACTATGCTCTTTTTTCTTGTCACCAGACCTCATTGGCTGCAACTCATAGCCCCCACAAGGGTATATGACTACTCTTACAAAGGTCTGAGTCAAACCGTATGCTCTTACTATATTCAAGCCTAACTAGAAATCACAAAGTAGTTAACATAAGGTGATATTCTAATCTAAATCACAGGATTTGGGTTCTATACTTCTATAGGGAATCTCATCCCAAAGAATACTTCTCCTTATAGCTGTCTTCAACCAATTTTGAGCCCATATCAAGAAACATCTAATGCATCATGCATTTGTCCATGTGTTAACAACAAAACATTCAAGTCCAGGACTATGACTACTCCATGAACTTCTACTAACCAATCCTTCTAAGAATTTCTCATTCTCTCATTATCTTTACCAACTGAAATTTCACACATTACTACCAGGAACCGACTAATTTCTCTCATTTAACTATTACTCATAGTAAAACACCATCCTATTCCTCCTCCATATTATAACTTTAGATGGAATATGAAGACCACCAGTACCATAATAAAAAACCATCAACCCTCTCTTTCTATCATAACTCAACTACTATCGATAACATCGCTATCAAAACTAAAAAAGATCACTAAAAGAGCCTAGGTCGAAAGATCATAAGTACGATTCATTCAATATATCTGATATAAGAATATGCATGACGTAGAATTATATTGCTAGCCATTGAGAGTATATCATGAATTTGCAAAATTGAGAATACTATGAGATACAAGTGCTTATATGAATAGGCTCATATCATGAGGCTGATATCCATAACTTTCTGGAGTAAGATTGAGATCAATGGGCTAAACTTTTTGCCCATCATTCTAGGAATTGAGCATAGATGTGAATCCACCTGAAGTGTATGAGCATAAGTCATAGACACAATTCTGATATTAGGAACAACAACAAGATGTTGTAATGACTGAACTTTGAGGAATACTCTAGAGAATGAATGGATCGATGTATCACTTTAACTCTTTTTGAAGACATCATTATCTGATTGTCAACACTTGACTTGGTTTCTCATCTTATCATCTCCCCCTTATGTCTAAAGCTCATACTTTAAAGCTATGAATCTATTACATCATCTCTAGACTAGTCTATATTTGTCTTACTATAATAATCGGGGCATGCTAATCCCATGTCTACAGAATTCTTCATGTGCAAATACTAAGATTCCTTCTAGGACTTCTTTCTAAGTTGCTTCTTTTAACTCTTCCTGCTTCTATAGAATACTTTCTATAATCGCTACCCGCACTTACCTATAAAGTCATTTAATCGAACTCTTAATAGTATGACTTCTTCTTCTTAGCCCACTAGTACTGTCCTTATAAGTTCATATCAATCTAACCAGAGGAAAATTTGAACTATATTTGAAAGGCTCATCATTGGCTATATATAGTCCCTTCGGCCAACTCTTAAGGGTAATAAATAATTCTTACATCAGTCTACCCCACATTGATAATCAAATATCCTATCTAGGCACATATAGAAAGTCATTAACTCAATTAGAACCTTTTCCAACTACATACGATCTCGGGTACACCCCTTAATGGTCTTGCTAATCTAATGACTTAGCCTCATTTCATTGCTCTCATATAAGTGTCATAATACCACACTTGTACCACTCACATTTATTGCAACTAACATCTTAATTTCTCACCTACTCTATGTCAAATATACCGATCTCATAACTAACATCTTCACCCTTATGTTGCCATCCCTTATATTTTTTTATCACGACACTCATCTCTAATTCAAGCTTAGTGTCTAGTACTAGACATGGGCAGCAACCACTTCTCATATACTACACTAACGTACAACTAGTAGATATAATCAATAAAACACAAGATTCCTAAAACATCATGCCACAAAAAGTCGATCCTTGCGTCATAATCTATCTAGTTACAACTTATCAACATATTCTCTTTCACAACCTAAGTACAATTTACCATCTCACTATACATCATTCCCCAATTAGTTCTATAGCCTTCTAAATACCCTGGGACTCTGACTTCCAAAATTCATAAGCCTAGATTAGATCTAGCACCTCATGAATACTCTGCTCTTCTATTCAACAACTATAGTAGGTCTTGTCTAACACAATAACACATTGACATAAACTCATTTTTGGTTAAAGTGTACTCTAACTCATCATGACCTATAACTATTCCTCTATCTCCTATAATGAAATCCACACAAAATTATTATTCTTTAGCCTACACACAAAGGAAAACTCCTCATTAATGACTTACTAAACACATGATTGCAACAATATACATTATTTCATCATTATCTCTCTACCTTAGATTTCTATACCTCTAAATGCATTCTTCTAACTCTGGGCACTTCTATTACTAGAGGCTCATAACATCATAACTCATACTATCTTTCGGGTGATAATTACTACTCAAGCATTCTAGAACACACTCCTCTCATTAGGGTCTCATTTTAATAAAATTTGGAGAAGAGAGTATTGGAGTACATCTCGCTTCTAGCTCGAATGCACGATTCATAAGAATAAGAGTGCGATCTTTTTAAGCTTACTCACGGGCTTCTCACAAACCCCTCTACAGTCTCATGAATTTCTAAAGACATTACCTAAAAGTAACTCATCGATAAGGATATGAGCTTTTCTATTTCAACCACCTTGAGTATGAGCGGTCATTTAATGGATTTGAGTAAACACACGAGTATGAATAAGTTTCGTATGACACAGTTTTATTGCACGATTTAGAGTATGAAAGATGGGAAACTTATATCAAATGTCCGTAGTCCCTCATTTATAGAAGTGGGGCCCTCACAACCATAAATAAGATTCTACTGATATGGCTGGATAGACACCCTAGGACACTTGAACTTTGTACTATGATATCAAGGATTTCACGACCTGAGCCTACACCCTGGACGTGGCCAGCACTCGAGAATCATTATTGGTCCCCAAGACAACCCTCATCCTTGCTAACTATAAGCGGAAGACTAACTCAACCATACATAAGCATAAAATTGAAAGAAACGTTTAAAACAGTTTACTGAATCTCAAAACTTCACTAAATATACCAAGTATGAAATATAGGTTTAAATTAAACATCTAAAAAATGAAAGAATTTCCAAAACTGTCTATCTATGAAGCCTCTACTGTATATAAATGATTGTCGGAAATAAACCCGCTACTACTCAAAATGTTACTAATAATAACAACTCATAAAACTAGAGTCCTTCGAAAGAAAGGAGATCTTACTCAAAAGTTGGCAAGCAGACGAAGTGATCTCAACGGAATCTTGTTGAGGATCCTAAGAACATGTATCTGCATCTTTTAAAGATGCAGGTCGAATGACATCAGTACATTGAATGTATGAGTATGTAATATAGTTGAATAAAAATTTACTAAATGAAAGAATGACAGTATATATAGATATACACTCAACTGAATTTAAAGAACTAAGGAAATGAAATCATTAAAACCTTGCAAAATTGCCTACTCATTTCTGAACTCAACATGTTAAGTGATATAATAAAAACACACTTTTAACTCTATTTGGGATATTTTCTAACCGGCAACCATCACTATGAGCTACGTGATGATACAATGTCTACCCCATGTTGTCAAAACTGTAATATACCTTGCTAGATTATAGAACACCTCAACTAAGTTGATCCACTAAGCCATGCTCTAAAGCAACAAGGATTAATCCAAAAGATATGATCCTTTACCCATGTTGGCATACATGGTTTATGAGGATTTTCAACTGTCTGAACTCATAGCCATATCGGTGCTCAATACTACTCTCAATAATATATATACTCATTCTCAAATGTATAAAACATCCTCTTTCTCTAGTTTGAGATAATTTCTCAAACTATCCTCTTAAAAGAGGTAACTGCTATAAAATATCTTTAAACTTATAAACTTATTTAGAAATCAAAGTTTCTCCTTTCTCAAAATAATACTATTTTTCTTCATGTAAGAATGGAACATTTGGGAACAGTTCCCTTATACTCTTTTTCAAAGTCCTCTTTACTTTCTCAAAACTCAGTTTAAAACACAATCACTGGCCTTAAAAGATTCTCAAAATTTATAACTCAAAATAGGGTTCATGTTGAAATATAGACATGAAGGAATCAACTCAAGGATCTAAATAACAATATAGAAAGCTCAATATTCAGAACTCAAGGACTCAGGAACTCAGAACTCAACGATACTACTCATCTCAAGAATACTCAATTTATAGGGTTCATGCGAAAATATGGACATGAATGAATCAACTCAAGGACCTCAATAACAATATAGAAACTCAGTACTATTAACTCAATAAAAGTTCTTGAACTTTTCTCTTAAACTCACTTTAGTTTTGAATGAAAATTAAGACATGTGATTAGAACATGCAGGAACTCTCAAGGGGGAATGGAGCCTTTTGGAGATAATGAAAATAAGTGAAACATAGCCAAATCTTAAAGGAATATGCGCCGGATGAAACAAGGAAAAATTGGCTCAGCGACTCCTGGCATACTGCTGGCGCGTTGCCCTAACACTCCTGTCGTACTGGTGGCGCACCGCGCCATGCCCCTAAGTACTGGGGCTAGATTTGGGCGTACTACTGGCGCGTCACCCCAGCACTCCTAGAGTACTGGTGGCGCGCCGCCCCTGCCCTTTTCCAACTACTTCGATGAATTCTTTTTAAAAAAAAATCAAGCTTCAAACGGGAAATTTCTCCTAAAATCTTCTTGTTTCTCAAACCCGACAAATTACAAGCGAATTTCATACAATCCTTTTAAGAAACAATTCATACTAAAGATCCTCAACCCAAGAAGCTCATAACCTCCATTGTTAAAGAATGAAACTATAATCAAGAACCACTCAAGAATCATTTAGATACAACGATTTCTTGGATGAAATTAGATATATAAAGTGAGGAAGAACAATTCCAACACTGTGAGAAACCATACATACATGGCAAGAACAATGTTCTTGGTGAAAATCGATGGGATCTTGACGAACCCTCCAAACCTAGCTCTTTCTCCTCTTGAACTCTTCTCTTATTTTCTAAGTGTTTAGGAAAGACAAAAAATTGTTTAGCATCTGATTAGAACATTAATTGGGTGGGTAAAAAAGTGCTAGGCCTAGTGGGTAAAAGGAAACGATCAAAATACCCTTTTCTAAAATGAATCAGATGCCTTAACTAGAAAGGCTTCATTCAAATGGATATAACTTTTTACTTCGAGCTTGAAATTAAGCAAACTTGGCAATGTTGGAATGAGGACTCAAATACCTTAAATTTGGTAGGTCATGGGCCACCTAGCTCTTTGTGTGATAAAAAATATGGTCATTTGAAGTTGACCCAAGTAAATCTCATAGTTACATATTAATCGAAAAACCTTCAAGTTTTGAGTTAATTTTTATCTAGGCTTAACATCAAAAAAATCATTTTCAAAGGGCCAAGAACATCCGTGGGAAGGTCGCTTTCACTAAAGTTGGTTTTGTAACTTTGAAGAGCACATGCATGCTTGGCTAGCACACCTTTCTCTTCGATGTTTTCTAGTCATTACATGCTAAATATTTATAGGTAATCTTATTAATATTTTTAGTAATTTACTCTTATAGTTATCCATAAAGGATTTGGAGCAGTAGTAGTACTAATAATACATTTGTCTAGATTAGTATGGGCTTTAGTCAGCCTAACAAAATAAGTACCCGCTATGTCTTCCTCTAGCTTTTTCAAGACAAACATCTGTGGAACTTCCAAGCAGTAAATATAGTTGGCCTGCGTTATATTAGTTCCATACTTTTCTAAAGCATATGCCACATTGTTTGCTTCGTGATACCTATGCTGATTGGGGTCCCCCCCCCCCCCCCTTCTAGATTAGCACCCTCCAATCAGACAATATATTAGAGTAAGTTGGGTGTGGTTATTCTCGATAAGGGAAATTGTATCCTCACAGTCGATGTTGATTTCTAGTGGTGTCAAGTTGTTGTTCAATGCCAACTCCATTCCTTGTAGTAGTGCTGTCAATTTTGCTTTTAAGGAATTTGTAGCATAAAGGTTGCTCATATAGCCTAATACCACTTCTCCCTTTATATTCCTAATTACTCCCCCTATTCCTCCTCTCCTCAGGTTACCCATTGATGAACGGTCCGTGTTTAGATTGAATCCTTTTGTTGGTGGTTCCCATTTTATGTTTGTGGTTTCTAGGGTAATGCTTCTTTTCGAGGGTCCAGTTAGTGAAAGATATTCTCTGGAGTAACTTATGGTCTTTGTAATGCTTATTTTTGTACTGATATTATTGTGGTGGTTTTCATTTCTTTTCCTCCAAATGTTCCATATGAAGAAAGGATACGGTTCCTGCCAATTGAATGATGTTTTTCTGAAGGGAGAACTTAGTTCTTTGAGTCTAACTAGCCAATCGCCCCTCCATTATTTATAATATGATTTATTGCATATATAGCTCCCAAGTCTAGCCACATTTTCCTAACTGTCTCACATTCTAGGAATATGTGGGTGATCGTTTCGAGAGTGTTGCATATATGGCATAGCTTACTAATTTCTATTCCAAAGTTGCTTAGACAGTCCGGTGTGAGGAGTCTATTATGTTGTCACCGCCAAATGAAGTATTTTATTTTATTTGGGACTTTTAGTGATCAAATACATGTATATTCAATTATTGGTTGAGGGGTTTCGACATTGTTTTTTATTAGAAAATGATATACAAAGCTTATTGTTAGGACTCCGTTATGGCTAGGCCTTCAAGTGGCTTTGTCCTTTAGTGCTCTGTTTATATAGGTACATTGTAGGAGATTTTTTTAGCACTTTAGTTATCTCGAATGATATAGTTCCTCTTTCTTCTTGGACATACTTGAACAAGAATGTTCCAGTTTTGAGGTCTCACCCGTTTGTAGTAGTTCTCTCACTGTTATATTGTTAGGTAGCCATCGCTTGTGCCAGACATTCAATCCTACCACGAGGTTTTTCGATTGTCTACTACTATTAACCTTTTTTACAAACATTCC
>JAJOOO010080013.1:0-15900 GCA_029582685.1 Solanum piurae
AAGACCCTTCCAATCCTTAGCCCAGTTAGCTAATATGTGCCTAGCACACATTCTATGTTCACACTTAGGTAATACATTTGTAATTGCTACAGACATTCCCTGCAATAGATGATGATTAGGTCACAATTACATATATAAATTGAAAATTACAAAATAACTTCACATACCTTTTGCATATCTGTAATCAAGGTGAGACCTTCACCATCTCCAAGTCCCAGATCATCCCTTATGCACTTGACAAACATGGTCCATGTGTGTTTGTTCTCCTTTTCAACTACTGCCCAAGCAAGTGGCAACATTTGATTGTTACCATCCCTGGCCACAGCAACTAACAGTTGGCATTTACAAACACCTTTAAGGAAACAACCATCTAAGCCTATGCACTTCCTACAATGTATACATGCCTTCTTTAAAGCATCAAAACAGATGTAAAAACTCTGAAATATTGATTTGCCTTTTGCATCAGGTTCACCAACTTTTACAACACAACTGGTCCCTGGATTGGTCCTCAACAATTCATCCTTGTAGTCAAGTATTCTTCCAAATTCCACAACATGATCACCCATTGTATCTTTCAATACTTTAACTATTGCTCTTCTCACAGTAGTCTTGCCAACATGAAGTTTAAACTTTTTCCTAATCATCTCCTGGAACTTGAAGACTCTTATGTTTGGTTGCTCAGTTATTCTTTCTCTAAAAGCTTCAGATAAAAACTTTGCATTGCACAAGTAATTTCTAGTTGTCTTGTTTCAAGTATGCTTTGGATTGTAAGTTTTTATCATGAAATTATTTGTTGCTTTGTCAAGACATCCAAACAAAAGCCATGGACAACCATCTTTGCATCTAACTCTAACTTTCTTTGGCTCATTCAACTTCTCCACCTGAACCCTCCTTCTAACTGCATATTTAGTTACTGCTTGTCTAAATTCTTTCACATCTTTAAACACCATGCCCAACTGCCAGACAACTTTCTTTGCAGTAGGATCATGAATGATTTTTTGAGTTTTTGAACTCCTCTTTCTTGACAACTTTACCCTTCTTGATCTACCAGATTCATGCTCATCATCATTACAACACTCATCTTCATCTAACTCAAAACTATCCTCATCAGAACTTGCAAAGTAAGGCTCGTCACCTCCTAGCCTTCCTTCATGACTTACTTTACTTGTTTCAGTTTCATCAAAATCTAGATTTGGTCCAGCTTCACCTACTGGTACCTCTTCATTATCAGCTGTTACTCTTTCCCTTTTTTTCCTTCTTTGAAAACTTCTCTTGTCAGCCCTCAACTCCCTAACCTCCTCATGTACATCACTACCATACTCTTCCTCATCATCATCTCCAACTAATTCTTCTTCAGACTCAGCATTATCCTCAGTTGAATAATCAGAACACTCTACTTCTTCTTCTGAGAAATCAGGTCCAGCAGGACCAACATCTATATCGACATCTGCAGTAGCAGTATTGAAATGAGGTGTGGTAGTGAAAAGAGGTGAGGTTGAAAAAGTAGCAACAGGGTCCTCACTGTTTAAATGGTCTTCACCTACCCCAAAGTTAAAGTTTTCACTCTCACTAGGCCTTGTATTAAAAGTTGAACCAGATTCTCCCATAACCACATGACTACCATTTTCTATTAACATGGGCCTCATAATTGCCTCATCAACCAAATGCCTAACATTTCCACTTCATCCCCATCTTCCAAGGAACACATCATGTCTAAAATATCATTATCATTATCAACATCTATCAAAATGCCACTGTTAGGTGCTTTAATACTAAAGGTGCAAGTTGTACTATATCCCAATTCTCTAATATAGTCTTTCAACTCAAAATATGACATTTTATCTACATCAACATCCAAAAATTCTGTAACTTTCCCACCATTATATATTGGTTCCCCACTACTAAAATCTAACAACCCACCATGGTACCACCTTAGAGTAATCAAAGTAAACCCATTCATCTCTTACCTGAAGGTAATAAATAAAAAACATAATAGTAATTATTGACATACTCTAACCTGAGGACAATCCAAAAATAGAATAGTACTTAAAAACGAACAGAATACAACACATTAGCAAACGAAGAGAATACAATACAGTACTTAGCTCCTCTATGAACATAATCTATGAACATAAACACAACACAGTAGCAGACTAGCAACTTCTCTATGAACATAATACTAAGAAGAACATAAATACAACACTCCATGAACATAATACTAAGACGAACATAATACAAAATTACGCGACTTAGACGAGAAAGGGAAAAACCTAATTTCATGAAAAATGTGGTATAATATGGTGTAAATGAACACCTAACACTATAATCGTAAGCCACACATAAGATTTCACACAATGTTTCTCTTAATTTCACGAATCAATAGAAACCCTAGGGGATAAATCACAAACTCGAAATAAGGGATGAAGAACTAACCTTTTACTAAATCAGTTGATAAACTACGAAATGAAGTTGACAATACACAGCAAAATCGTTCGATGATAGAAATTTGTTTGATGATCACCAGAAATGCATTGCTAATGGAGAAGGATTGAAAATGAGAAAGGAGGATTTTTTTTTTCTTCTTTTACGTTTTAGGAGGGAATGGGGGAAAACAAGAAATGGGAGTTGAAGGGCGAGGGACCCAGCGCGTGGAATCATGCAGGCCTAATTATTTGGTTTATGTGTTGAGGTCAGCACTTAGGTGTGTAGAAAATAGAGAAGTATAAAGTTCAGGTGGGTAATAGGACAACCGTAAAGTTGGAGTGTGTAGTTGGGATTTCGGGTATAGGTGGGGGGTTTTAGACCATAAATTAGAAAATCGATTCTAACAATCAGTTATACATAGTAATTGTGTAATTACATTCGTCCAACCAAACAGGACAAAGGGAATTACACTGTGGCAACCAAACAGGTCAATGTAATTCTAGACTGTGTAATTACTAGGCTGGTAATTACTACCCTAGTAATTACACCAATTCCAATTACCAGGTGGCTTTCCAAACAGACCCTAATTAATATACCTGACTAATCATAAAAATAATGATAAAAGTCATCCACTACTAATTTTAATGTTATTTTCTTTAACTAACAATTAAATATATTATTAAAACTATCTTATTAATTTTATAATTATAGTTACGAATAGTCCAAAATACTCATTTAAAATCTATCGATAGAGTCTTTTATGCAATAAAAAACTCTAGTACTCAAAACGACCTAAAGGATCGTTACAGTGTATGTGCATATTTTTATCGGGTAAAGAGATTATTTTTTATAGATCCTCGACTCAGGAAAAACATATATATATCCATTTCATGTAATCGCAACATGTATATGCAAATGTTTTTTTCTAAATATTTAAATTTATCAAACAACATTTTTGAGAAATAAAGGTGAAGTAATACATCAACCTAATTACGTTTCTATGAGGTTTAGCTCTTTCAAGGCAAAAACTTTTTGTAATTCCTTTTTTCAATTACGTCATATCAATTATACTTTTACAAGTAAACTTTGGTGCGTGATAAGGAAAGACAAGTTAGTATATTTTATTTAAATATTCAAATTATTAAGTCGTGTTAAATGTTCTAATTAAAATCTAAAATCAAACGCAAAAAGAGAAAAAGAAACTGCCCCAAGGAAAAGACCCTTCAATTTTGCTATTTGGACTTGAAAGATGATATAAACTCTGTCCATTTTTTATTGGTGAAATGGTCTGATGGACCCTTATACTTGTTCGAGTTTGTATTATGGACCCTTCGACTTAACTCCCCACCAATTGAACCCTTAAACTCAATCAAAAT
Organism: Solanum piurae; assembly: GCA_029582685.1. Classification (NCBI taxonomy): domain Eukaryota; kingdom Viridiplantae; phylum Streptophyta; class Magnoliopsida; order Solanales; family Solanaceae; genus Solanum; species Solanum piurae. Next base: position 3,801 of record JAJOOO010080013.1, read on the forward strand.
AAGATTTTTAAACCCCTCCTACCGTGTGTGTAATTCACTCGCCCATAAATAAATGACATGTCAAATCCATGTCACATAAATCAATAACATGTCATAATTATCTCTATTAACTATTTTTTAATTATTAATCAAAAATATTAAATAAAAGGAAAAATAATAAATTTTCCACACACCAAATCAACCGCTCCTGTTTTTCTCCCCAACCCATTCCCACCGTGAAATAACCTGAAGCCACCAGATCAGAAAGCCACCGCCACCACTCTTCTTGCCGGCGATACAATCTATTCTCTCTCTCAAACCCGTCTCCATCTCCACCGCACACTCTCACCATTTTCCATTCCTCCTTTTCCAATCTCCACAAAATCAACAACCCTAGGTCGCCGCACTATGCAACTTTCGCCGGCAAACCTTTTTCTCCGTTGTGATCAACTCCTCGCACCCTCACCCGCCCCACTCTCCTCTTCAATGTCTTCCTTTCACTGCACCACCGGCGACCACTTGCGAACTAGGATTGTATCTCCTCTCCATTCTCTCCAGCCACCAACAAACCTTATCGCTGCCTCCCGTTCTAGCGAAAAAGAGATTAGCGCCAAGATCTGCTAGAGTGTAGGGAAGAAAGAAAAAAAAGGATATGGCAGGGAATGGGTTATCTGAAAAAGAAGGTGAAATGGAGGAGAAGAAGATTTTTTTTATTTTTAAATTTATTATATAATTTTATTATAATTTTAACAACTCTTTTTTAATTAAAATATGATGTTCACTTGCTTACACGCGCGTGTAATCACACACTTCTGCCAACTCATCCATTTTAATGTCACATATGCTTGGTCAACGGTCAGAGTGATTTGATATATTATGTTTTATTGAGTTTAAGGGTTCAGTTGATAAACCATTAAGTAGAAGGGTTTATAATACAAACGCATACAAGTATAAGGGTCCACCAGACCCTTTCGCCTTTTTTATTTATATTAATAGTTAGTGTCTTTATTTTTCCATCTTTATAAGGTGGGATAAAATTACATACATATGATCCGACGCTTAACGAGCACATTGCACCAAAAGGGCATGTCCCCAAAAACATGTACCAAAATGGGTTTTTTCGTCCAATATTGGGTGACAAAATTGACAATCAAGTAAAATTCAATCCATGAATTAGGGAGATGATGATGAAATCAAGCTATCTAAGTATTAGAATAGCCTACTTTTTTATTACTAGATTAGACTTTTAAGTCTATCTATATATTTTTTCTCTTCAAAGTGACAAAAAGGAAATTGATAATTAAAGTAGGCACCTATTAATTAGGCTATTGTATGTGAATCCAGTGAATACCATTTGCGACTTAGCTGTTTTTTCGCTCTGTGTTTAGTATTAATATTGGACCTCGATTAAATTTGGATTCGCATAAAAAAGTTCCATAATGAAAAATAAAATGTTATGTAACAAAAGTGACTTTGTATCTTATGCACAAAATATTTCACGTTAGTAAAATACAATGCACAAAATATTCCGTGTTAGTAAAATACCGAAAAGAGCCGCATCATGTGTGATGACGTAAACTTATTAAGCATATCTAAATATGTTAATCTGAGTGTATATCATCTGGCAGCCACCCACAACTTTTACTAAACAACGACTTGAATAATTTTTAAACCACATTTTTCCAACTTGTTTTTTGTCTTGTGATGCTGGAATTATGCTTCTCTAATTCATATTTTCAAATTTTGATTTGTATAACAATTTATGTTTTGTCAAATCATTTGAAAAACATTTTTGTTAGTACTTTAGAGAAGCATTCGTATAGCTCCAGCAGCATCACAAGACAAAAGACAAGTTGGAAGTAAAGGCTTAAAACTTATGCAAAGTCATTCGCTTGTGGTGTAGTGGTTGAACTATTCCATCCTTAACCAGAGGTCTCATATTTATGACTATGGAAAAAACCCCGTTGGGAGCACCACCCTCAAATGAGCCCTGCAGTGTGCGATCTAAATTTAATCGGGACTGTAATGCAGACTTCGGACACCAGATGGAAAAAAAAACTTATGTAAAGTAGTTGTGGAGAAGGCACAAGTACCCCCTAGACTATGAACGAAATTTCAGAGACACACCTTAACCAAACTAAGGTCCTATTACCCCCTCCCCTCCCCCCTGAACTCATTTTATATATAATATTGTACACCTTTTGACTTATGTGGCACGCCACGCGACTCCACGCAGTTGAGGCGCATGGGAGATATTTGGATGCCACATAAGCCAAAAAGGTGTACAAAATTACAAAAAAAAATGAGTTCAGGGGTAATAAGACCTTAAATTTAGTTAAGGTGTGTCTCTGAGATTTGTGTCTATTTGATAAAACTTTGAATTAAGTTGGTGTGGGCTTTGTAATTAAATTGGCCACAATTATTTGATCCAATATCAATTCACATAATTTGAATTGACCCTACTATATAAGAAATAATAACTTCTCCTATAGCTAGCATGATGTTTGACTAAAGACATGCGTTGAATTTGACTAGTCCTTGTCATTCTATAGTACAAACAATTGCTTTTGATTTGACTTATCGTAATTTTGATTTGAACCAAGTATATTACATATGATACGACAGGCAATTATATGATTTATCGTATATATAATCGCGACGCTTGTGGATGACATTGGGAGTGTATTTTAATGGTTGAGCCCCGTCTCCGTTTAAATTTATGTGAATGTGTTTGACTGAACACAAAGTTTAAGAATAAAAATAAGACTTTTGACACATGAGTTTTAATAATGAGAACTGCAACATTAGCCGTTATTCTGACGGTCATGAATCACATTAGGGGCGCGTACTTTGATGGCTGAGGTTCAATTGTCGACAAGTCATACTCCCTATATTCAAATTTATGTGAAGGTGTTTGACTGAGATACATCATTTTTAAAACTTGTGGCTAAAATTAATTCCGATTATTAATAATGAAAACTACAACATTTGCCACTATCGTGATACTCATGGATGACATTGGGCGCCCATACTTTCATGGCTGAGGCCATATTTTGACAAGTCATACTCACTCCATTCCAACTTATGTGAAAATATTTGAATGGACACAGAGTTTAAAAATAAACGAAAGAATTTATTGAACTTGTGGTCGAAAATACGTCATGCATATTAATAATGAAACTACAACATTAGCAATTATTGTGACACTCATGGATGACATTAGGGGCGCGTACTTTGGGGCTAAGGCCTTATTTTCGACAAGTCATACTCTCTTTGTTTCAACTTATGTGAAAATGTTTGACTGAACATGCATTTTAGGAATTAAAAAAAAAAAAAAAAAACTATGAAAACTACATAGCATTAGATGTTGATGTGATATTCCTGTTGTTTAACATTCATAGTTACATTTGCAGTTGATTTGAGGGCCATATGTATTTTCACAATAGGAACGAGCATCACATAGGCGACCTGGATAGAAATATGAGCACAAAAACTGACAAGTAGCTGTATCATTCAGATCTCTGCAAGTTTGAACCAACACATGAATCAAACTCAAATCATTCACTCAAAACCTGAGTAGACCACTAGTCTATTTCCCAACCAATACGAAACTCTAATCCACTCTTAACACTTTGGACCAAGAGCCCAAACAAGAATGAATATATCCGACTTTGATAACATGTAAAGACACGACACTAGATCTAACTTGATCCAAAATCTTAACTCCTACTTTTAGTAGTCCATTCATTTGTTTGTACAATTGACACAGTAACTTTTAAGCTATGAAAATCATTGTTCCCTGAAAAATATTTCTATGATCAAATCTGGTCATGTTTTACATGAACAAGCTAAGCTCCAAAAGATTCATAAAGGTAAATTAGAAAGAAAAAAAACAGTATCTAGTTCTTAAATGATTAAGATGAACTCTGAGATCACTATCGCCTGCATAATACGATCGATCAACTGGTAAAATAACTGTAAATAACAACCCAAGCCTTGGCAGTAATGTTTTACCCAAACATGACCAATGAAAGAACTCTTGATGAGTTTCAAAACTAAAAATTGGCATTCATCGCAGCATAAACTACGAGGGTTTTCACTAGAGTGATTTATACATTTTCTGTATGGAACTGTATTGGCTACAAAAGAGCGAGGGACGAGATTAATATAATCCCCAAACACCACATTACCTTTGGTTCCTCTCCTGTCTCATCCTTACTATAGCTACCTCTAGCTGCATTAAAGGATGTGAGGTTTCTTGATACATCAAACGTGCCAGAATCAGTTACGCCAACTGTTTAACTTCTTTGCTTCAAAGGAGGCACCATCATTGAGCATGTCTTGTGCATCAGTTTCCATACCAAGCTTGGATAGGGCAAGAGCCTGCATATAGAATGCAGTTGGCCACTCGGGCAAGCACACCTGGGCTTGCATAGCGTCCCTTAGTGCGAGTTCTGGTTGGCCATTCATCATGTAGGAAAGGGCTCGCCTCACAAAAACAGTGCCAGAAGGAACAGACATCATTGATACTAACTGTTGGGAAAAAATAAACTGGACAAAGTTAGGCATAAACATAAAAATGAGCTTATGATAAATAATAGAATTTGATAGAACATAAAACAACAACGTTGAGTGATTCATGAGAAGACAAGTATTATACTTTGAAATTCGGTTGGGGGGAGGAGGGGGTAAGTCTCAAATTTCAACACATCTGTGCTTTACATAGAAAGGAGTTGTCCTCAGAATTGGAAAAGGCTTTGCCCTTTAGAGAAGTGGACAAAATTTTAGCAAAACTGAAACAGAAAGTAGGCCAATTAGTTTGGGATTAGACATAGTAGCTAATTTCGGTATCAAGGTCAGCAGATCAAACGACCGGACACTCTGATGACCACAGCCGGAAGCTACATATGAGTGCACGATAGATAAATTTCAATACCCAGGTTCCCACTTCTAAAGGCAAGAAAGGTCTCATTCCTTTTCTATCAAGCTCATACCATCTTTTTCGTTGATAAGTTCAAGCTTCATACCATTCTCTCTTTTTCTGTTATCCCCAATCTTTCTCTGGGGATAAATTCTAGCAAGCTCATACCTTGACCGGAAGTTCTGAGCAGACTTATTTTGCAAGAAGAAAAGGTTTACATAAACAATCAGACCAGCTGGATCTAACAATCAGAACACTCAAATCACCGGAAATTCTCCCTCCAAACACAAATTAGAAGTCTATAGTGTGCAAAACATCCCATGTTACTATTTAACGTAAATGAAACAGATGAACCTATGAGCAGATGTATAAAAATGGCAATTTTCTAAAGCAATTGAGAATAAAGCAATTCTATCCACGTGTAACACCCAAGAAATTAAGTAAATATGAGCAAACAAAGGAGTAGATTACCTTAGAGTAATAGTCAACTGCATTCTTGAAATCCTTGTCCCGAAAAGCAATATCCCCAAATTTCTTGGTATTTAACATATCTTGAACTTGTTGCGTCCATTCTTGGAATGAGAGCTTTACAAAAGTTTAGGTAGAAACAAGTATGTCAAATCTCCACCAAAAAGAACTACATAAGATTTCTCTTTCATATAAATTGCTAAACTTTTTTTAATGAATGATAAATGCTTAAACTGGAGGACAAGAAGAAAAAGGACCAACATGAGAAAATAAAAGTTATGAGAAAAGAAACACATTAAATGCCAGAGAGAACAATTAGTGTTTTTCTTATTGTATATTATACCCCATGCCGTGATCTTTCTGCATCAAGTTTGATGATTTCCGAGTACCCTTTACATCAGTAGAAAAAGTAATAACGAGTGAGCTCACCTCATTTTCAGCGCCCTCCTCATCTTTATAACCTGTTTTAAGCAAGATATCATGGACAGCAGTGAGGTCCATCCTCGCACAAGCCTTTCCGAGAGGAGAGAGCATGGTTGGAAGCACCACTGGAGTTTTTGTTAGACCCATCAGAACATGTGACACGGCCTAAGATAAACAATGTGCAGGAACACTTCAGATCCTAGAACTTGGGGTCAATCCATCAGAAATATAGGGAATGCTGCATCAGGATCAAAGATGTTCTAATAAGCATACCTCCTTCTGCTTCTGAAGGGGCTCCACTGCATTAAGAATGAACTTGATTTCAGGTCGATCCCTTGCCTCATATTGGAGACACTTTGAAGCAAGTTCAACCAATGCTGTTGCATCTTCATTGGCATATTGTCCTTCCAAGGATGAATCCATTAATAACAACACATTTTTACCCCTAATTAAGTCTAGTGCCTGGAAAGAGAGAAAAGTCCAAAAACAGTGAGACAATGCAAGCAAGAGGAAGAAAATACTTGATACAGTTCCTGACAAAAACAAAAGGGTAAAGCGGGCATATAAATGGTCGATCATTAGGCAATAAACACAGTCCGTAATCTAGTGTGATCAACATATATACCTCATTGACCAAGTAAAAACTTCGCCCCATGTATTGGATAACTTATTTAATGTCCGACATCAATAAAACATTCGGAGGACAACAACAAAAGCTTACTTATTCATGCAACACTCATTACAATTTTTGCATATAAATAGAGAAGAAGAATTGAATTTTACAATCAGTGTAACCCTCTAGACAACATAGGCACAACAATAGGTAATTTAAAGTACCATCAAATAGTAAAAGTTAAATACTTAAGATTCAGTGGTTGTAGATGACGGTCTTCACTGGGTCTGATTATCAAGTAACCCCATAGTAATAGAGTGAAACAGCTTTAGATCTAGTTTCCAACATCATTGAGAGATTCTAGATGCAGTAAGTAAACAATTATAAACGAAAAAAGAAATTGAACCAAAGGTATTAGAAATTTTCAAGGATTCAGAGTACATTACATGGCTTGGTGGGATATGTTTTCCACTCAACAGGTCCAGCAGAACAGTCCCATAGCTGTACATCACACTTTCTGCGATTACTCGGCCTATAAATAAAAATTAAAGGGAAAAAATAGAAAGGGAAGAAGAAAACAAGTTAGGGAACTGAATATAGATAGAAATTAACGGGGAAACTAAAAAGTGAAAAGGTGAAACAAGGTAAGAAACTGAACATAGTTCCAATGTTGTGAAATTAAAGTACTTCACATCCAATATGGCAAATAAAATAGTTTTGCCAAGAGTCCAACACACCCACAAGTGGGTAGTGTAGTCACATAAGAACCTCTATTTCCTATATACATGAAGAAATGAATCCGAACAAGACTAGCTATACATCCTTCTTTTTTCCGGAGTAAATCCCCAAGGGTAAATGGTGCACGGTTCAATACTCAGTGAATGATGGGCCTGCCTTTCAAGCCCTCTCCACTTAAATATGAAGCTTCTGTTCATGGTAGGGATTGAACTTGTAACGTGCACCTAATCCATACATCAAAAGTAGCACTCTTACCACTTAGAGAAAATGAGGGTTAATATTTTTTCCCGATTGGATGATGAGGGTTAATATTGTCATTTTAGTGTTTCTAATCAATGAATTATATCATGACAACACAATTGCCAGAACAACAGAGAATGCTTATACTTATTTTGACAAGAATTTTTTTTTGGATAAAGCAAAGAGTAGATTCTTTTGACATGTAGCAGCGAATTCTTATACTTTTATGCAATTGGTTCTCTCTGAATTATAATCAAGAATCTCAAAGCATTTTTAAATGACTACCAGTTCATCCATCTATAATGTGGTGTTTAGTGATGTGTATACCTGTGCGCAAAAACTCAGGAGGAGTATAAGCAAGATTGGTGCTATAGCTCTTTCCATCTCTGCTATTTTTCATTAGACCGAAACTAGATAATCGAGGGTCGCCCTCCTGAAATATCAATTAAAATAAGCAAATTCAACAACAGACCCAAATCTGATGGTATCAAGATATTGCAAAACCATACATTAGAACAAACAAATGATCACTTCCTGCTACCTACTTGTACAAGAATCAATGCTATCTAATTCCTTCCAAATTAAAAGAACCAGAAAATGAATTAAGATTATCCTGATTAATGCTTGAATACCTCATCAAAAAGAATTCTGTAAGCATTCAAATCATGATATATCTTTCTGTTTTCCGCATTGCAATGATCCAGAGCCTGTGCAATATAGTATGCAACTCTTACTCGCATCTCCCAGGGCAACGGTTGTTTCTCCCCTGCACCACCAAAAGACATGCATGGTAATAAGAAACCTGAACGTGTAGTGATTAAAATATAGAACTGCTCACAAATCTAAAATTAATTTTAGCTTCATCTTCCGAGTTGTTGTATACATGCTTAAACATGTATAGAGAGCAAAAGATACTTATAAAAGGTAAGTGAAGGAGCACTGGAGATTGGAAGGTATGGAAGGTGTTAACAGTATGCATCTATAAAGTCCATATTATTTTTTAGCATATTGAACAGTTAAATCTGTGCTAACCCTGGAATAAGCTGTAACACAAGCCAACTCTTAGTGTGTTACTAGACAGCCATGCAATTGCTTAATTATTTTATCTATTGACAAGTATTTCATTATTGCAAAAAGCACACTGAAAATTGCACCAGCTGCTTACGCAAAAGTAGTGCCTTTACTGCTCCACTGAGTCTTTGTATTACTCAAAATCATACTTTACCATTTCCTGTTGTCTTAAGTCAATTTCCAGAGGGAAGACTGACTGAATTACCATTTGATTGAGTTTGAATAGCCAAACTGAAGTACCAATCAAGTCCTCTGCTACGCTGATATCATTGAAACTTACTTCCAGTTCTTCCCATGGCTTGTCAATATTCGGAGGAAGTTAATTTTTGTTAATGTCTCTTCCCATGTCTTACAGCATTGTTTGGTGCATTTAAGGCTCTTTATTCATCTTAAACGTGAAGTAATCAAAACGTGAGACCATTTTTTATAAAAAGAAGAACTAATGTTCTTTGCTTTACTTAAAGCTAATCATTCATGTGGCCTCTAATTAACTCCAAACGACTAATCTCAAAGCTAAATCTGTGATGTTATATTAAAAGATCAGTTTGATTGTTAGTTCTAAAGTTCACCAAGTTGATGCAGTAGCCTGACTTCTGAGGAAACAGAATTAGCGGGCATAACCTCAAAGAATAGTGTAGCACTGTAGCTTTTAGCTGAAAGCTCTTGCAAGTTGCACTTACTGATGTCAAATGAACACCAAAGGTCATGAAGCCTTACTATGGCATGACCTTGGAGTTAGAGATCCAAAGCAGTCTCATTAATTTAATTATATAAAAATCCATCACCAAATAAGGTAAGGGGAAAAAACCGGTATTGGACCATTGAAATAGCACAAAAAAATGTTCTCCCTTTTCAATTCAACATTTAAAAGTTCTAGACAAGGCAAAAGACTAAACCATACAGTGGAAGAGATGCTTCGAGAGAGTATCATTAGGCATGTATTCTGCAACCAATAGGCGCTCATCTCCCTCTGCACAACAGCCAATTAGATTCACCAATCTCTTATGCCGAACCTTGCCAACTCCAGCTGCCTCTGCCTGCAGTACATGAGTAGGACTAAACCAAAAATTCATAGAGACAACTGACTGAACAAGCAAAGATATTCTGATATTGGAGTTCTACATCTTACTTGTAACTTGCATGCATATACACAAGGTTTTACAAACAAAATGTATTAAAAACACGGCATTAACTGATACCGAGTGTTTTGGGAACTAGAAAACCAAATGAGAACATAGGAAGCTTGGGGTGGAAGTGGTACTCGTAGTGTCCTTCTTAATGAAGGCTAACAAAGATCACACTAAAGCAACAAAAGATTGAAAGCGATAAAGGACAAGATGTTGTCAGTTACCAATTAGAGTGTCTCAATGAAGTCATGTCGAATTTATAGCACAAGTTTTAATCTAAGCCTTTCTCGTTCACCAATGAAAAAGGCTAAAAGGACCAAAACTATATAATCTGCAGACTGATAATCAGATTTACCACAAACTGTTGAGCGTCAGGCCACGACTGTCTGGAGAAGCGCTTGATGGCAGCCAGCCTGTTGCTACGAAGCTTCCCTCTGTAGACAACATTGGGAGCTTTCTCACCACTTTCAGAAACTATTAATTCACTGCTAAAGCCATTTGTTGCTGCCCGGAGTTCCGCAAGACTAAATTCCTTGAATGCAGGCACTTGATCTTGGTCTACTTGATCCCCATTAGCTTCATCAACAACACAGGCAAATTAAACAGAGAAATTGATTACAGATAAAACTCATAAACCACAACAATTACATTGCTAACATTTGCACATACACTTAAACTTGAGAATCTTAGCTCAGGTACATATAGCCCCGTCTTACCTACTTGTTTAAGGATACAAAAACAAGAAACCAGTGATACCCACATCAATTCTAGTACTAATCAGAGACCCTATACAGAAATATGAAGAAGAAAAAAAATCTTGGCTAAAAATCAGTGAATGGAAAAAGAAGGAGCAGGACTAGATGACAAAGAATGAATATTCCACAAAATTCATGGATCAAAACTCCCACTATAAGTTTAAATAAAGCAGAAATAACAGTACAGTTAGAAGAGGCAGATGGTATATAACCCAAATAGGGAGACAAATTGAGTAAACCCCAGATCAAAGATTAAGCATGCAATCAACAAAAACTCAAAAACCAGCAAGTAGAAGCCTCCTCCCCACCACACACATACATACACCAAGAACACACAGTAGAAAACCAATGTAACTATACAATAAATTAAGTAAAATGAAAAATACCAAGATCTGTTTTAGAGTCATCTTGAGAAGGTTCTTTATCAGGGGACTGAACATTTACAGTTTTGGACTGTAAACAGCCCATTTTTCATCAGCTCACATAGACAAAAATGTCCACTCACTAAACTCTTTAACTCAAACACACAAGAATCAAGAATGGGTGTTTGAAAAATCAAATCTTTTGTTAGGGAAAACAAATATGAGCTAGATAGTAGTAATGATTAGTGAAAGTAAAGGAAGAAAGTAAGAACACAAAAAAAGGAAATAGAGGCCGCCAAAGAAGGAGACACCGAGAATAGAGGGGTTTAGTCACATGATAACTCGATGATGAGCACGTGAAGAGAGAGACAACGTGGGGTGGGGCTTTTGCCTAAATACTTTTCAACACTTCTCACCATCAAAATAAGTTTCTTGTTTCACCTCACTTTAAAGGAGAGTATGTAGCCTTTTACAGAGGATACTGTTGGAGTGTGTGGGAGAGACGTGTAGGCGGCACCCGACAGTGAAGTAAAAAAATGTTTGCAGAGCTTTTGCCTTTCTAATGCTAAGGAATTTAATGCAAAAGAAAATACTTGAAGATACTTCAATTTCACTACTTTTTCTTTTTCATTGAATATTCTATTACTACCAAAAATACTTTTTGTGTTCTACAAAATTGGATCTTTATTACTTTCTCTTCCTTTTGTTACTCTTATCTTCAAATTTTATACAACAATTAGAGGGTGTTTGGAATGGTTTAAAAATTAGTTAAATTTATTTTTAAGTCCGTTTTTTATTTCTGAAAGTGTTTGACAAATATAAAAGATAACTTAAAATAAATAAAAAATGACTTAAAATAAGTTAGGAAGTGTTTGGAAAGGTTAAATATGACTTAAAATAAGTCAAAAATAAAAAATAGATCTCTCCCTTACTTTATATTTTTTAATTTAAAAGTCATTTCAATTTAACTTTTTGTTTTGAATTTAAAAGCTAGAATACTTTTTTAAGTCAATCCAAACGGACTCTTACTATTATCTAACTTCAAGCAAATTAAGTGGATTTATATGCCTTCAAACCCCAACAAAATTTCTGTTAGAGCTAAAATATTTTTATTTCTAAAGAATGCAGGACCTAAAACAAATCTATTAATGTGAAAAAAAAAAATATATATATATACAGGGGCGGACCCACGTGTTGTCCAGGGGGTTCACCCGAACCCCCTCGGAAAAAAATTACACTGTATATATAAGGTTAATTTTCTGGATTTATGTGGATATATATATTTTGAACCCCCTCAATGACAAGGTGAAGGAGATAGCCTAGTGGCAACTACCTTCAAAATTAAGCGTGACGTCCAGGGATCGAATCCCTGGGTTAGCGTTTTATTTTTTTAGTTTTTTCCT